>JAFIRS010007103.1:0-28265 GCA_018342105.1 Gonioctena quinquepunctata | reverse complement strand
TCCCCCAAAAACGTTCTTTCAAAATTCTTTAAAGTTTTTTAAAATGAAGTAAGCCTTGATAAAGAATGGTAAAAAAAAATTAAATGGGGTAAATGTATTAAAGAAAAATAAAAAAATTTTCCCGAAATATAGTTTTGAAAGAAAAAATACTCAAAAGGGTTTAGGTAAAATATACTATTTTAAAACAAATCCCCTAGGGGGAATATAGCATTATGAACCAAAATCTTCCGTAAGTTAAAAAAATTAGTGTTCATTAACCAAGATATTAATCGGGCCCCCTAAAGAAAAAGTATACTATTCAGTTAAGATAAAAAAAAGGGAACCACACGTTTTCCCAGTGGGCACAACTCTCTTAGAAAAAAGATAATTTCGAAATAGGGCGGCAAATTCCTTTTTTCAAATCGATAGGCCAGGTAATACTCAAAAAAAAATTGGGAATAAATTTTTTTCCTGCTCTTGACGAAAAAGGTATTAACTGAAATGAATTGATTCTACAACGATCAAAAACCAAACAACCCTCACTGTGAATTGAATGTAAAGAAAAATTAAAACGAAAAAAGGGAATTTTGGTTAAATGTGTTTAAAATTTAGGGCGGAATATATTGGCAATCGGTGTTCTGAGACAAGTTGAGCCGGGGTACAATCCTCTCCAGAAGAAATTTTTTTCCTCAAGAGAAAAAAAAATTAACCCCATAAACGTATATTTTAAAAATTAAATGAAAATTGTTCCCAAAAGAGCTGTCCCAGAATAGTCGAATGGGGGGGAAATTTTGGAAAAAATTCCTGGTATTGAATTACCAATTATCTGAGTCCAAAAAAATGGAAAAGCGAAAGAACTGTTTTCCCAAAAAAAATTTGTCCCCAATGGTCTGAACGGCGTTTGAACGGATACTATAATAAATGCCGGTAAAATTGCCGAAATATATATACATATATATATATATATATAAAATTTAAAAAACCGTTTATAAAGAAAAACGGGGCCCCAAGTTTTTAAAAAGGGGAAAAATATTTCAATCCAATGGTATCATTCCATCATTTTGTCAGAAGCGCACCCCAGGGGGTTTAACAATTCTCAATTTTTAAAAAAAATTAAATCCTTTGAAACGTTGTGGGGCCCAATTATTCTTTCACTCCCTATGAATCCCAAACGTATTTTGCCTATTTGGGAACGGCCTCTGTCTGCCCCGGCGGCTTTTGCCTCTACTGCCTCGTGCTTTTTCAGTTCAAAATATTTATTAGGGATTTCAAACCCGGTGGCGTGCCGTGACTCTTGGAATTGCCCAGCAGAGAAAAAGGGTGGCGATGCCCCTTAAATAAAACTTGAGAAAATGCAAAAAAGGTGACAGTTTCATATTCAGTTTAATAATAAACGACTCCTTTGAAGTTAAAAGGAATATTTTTTTTTTCATTATCAGGTTGATTATCGTATAAAAAACCTAATAGCTCCAAAATGTTTTTTTTTTCGTCAGGTTCGGGGAAAACTCCCCTTATCTGGAAAAAACTAGATAGGGGGGGAATTATAAACCTCAGCTTATTCTTATTCCATCCCCCAGGGGGAAAACACTAAAGGTTTAAGTAAAATTTTGAAAGTTTGTATAGGAGTATTTATTTTTTGAAGTGGGTTCATGAAAATTGAAATTAAAGGTCTTTGTTACAAATACATAAATATGTGTTTCAGTGTTTTCCGAAATTCAACCCCAAAAAGGGGGTTATATGGGGGGCTGGAAATTTCTATTGGGGTTTCACTACTTCTCAAGTTAGGCTCATAAAATTGGAATTTAATTATTCGTTACAAATGAAGACATACATACCCAGTGTTCAGTGTATGGGTTGATAAACTCTCCCAAGTATGCAATAAAATGAACGAATTGCCCCGGTTCTTTAAAAAATATATTTTTTAGGAAACAAAAAATAGCTGAATGAATTCCATTTCTCAAATTAATTGTTGAAAATATAGATTCCCCCAAAGATAACTAGGGAAATTTTAACATTAGTCGAGGATAAAGGGGCTTTTTAAAACGGACCCCGTTTCCCTTTCCCCGGTTTTGGAACGAGAAGAATTGTTGAAATTTTTCCCCCGTTAAAAAATTAAATATAACATTAATTCGATAATTTTTTATTTTTAAATGTTATGTGGGAAATATTCTCATCAAATATCATCGTGCTAGAAGTTTAATCGTAAATTTTTTAAAAATTTTTTCCCTCAAAAAACATTTTGCCCCCTGGGAAATTTTAAACTCGTGCAATTTGCAGGAGATAATGGGGACCTAAACCCACAGTCAGTAACTTTCCCAGGCAAAATGCTTTCCCCAAATTTAAAAAAAAAGGCGATAAAACCCCTAGAAATATATTTACCCTCGAAAAACGTAAATTAATTGAATATTGATCAGACTGGGCAAAAAAGAGTTTTTCCCGGATGTTCAAAAAAGGGTTACACTCCTATATACCTATCCTTACATGAGTCTGCATATTGCTCAATAATTCGGAAAAATATATCATCAGCTCTTGCACTACAATACGTTGAATTTAAAAGTGATAAAGTTTATCTTTCAGTCGCAGATGTTTCCCCACATCTGATTTTATGAACATCCTGTTCATTTTTTTAAAACAAATCAATCTAGCATATCCATGATAGGTTTAAATGTAAATTTTGCCCCTAAAAATGTTTTTTCCCATTTCTTCCGGGCTTCCTGATGATCGTGGAAGCGGGGAAATTTTCAAAATCAAAAAAAAATGTTTTGGGAACCTATTGAATCGATGCCTCTCTTCAAAAAATCCCTAAAATGGATTCTGGTGAGTACTCTCTTTTTGGAAAGCATTCTTCTTTGCCTCATTCATCTATATGAGTTTTTAAATTGAGACTGGAATAGAATATCAAATAACTATGTAAAAAAAAGAAAATTTTAAAAAATTTCAGTTTTTTTCTTTTGAAAATTTTTCCCAAGTATCTATCAGATGTGGTTCAATCCCCAAAGCGTGGTTTCAGCCGAAGTAGTTTTTTTTGGGGGGATTCACAAAAAATAATTTAAATTTTTATCGTGGATATTTCTATTCACAAAAAAATATCTCCATTCAATATTCATTTGGGGTTTTTCCCCTTTTTTCAACATGGTAAAAAAAAAAAAATTTAAAATTTCAGATTTTTTTTTTTTTTGAAAAGTCTTTTTCAGAATATCTATCAGATGTAGTTCAATCCCCAGCGTTTTTTCCAGCCGGAAGTAGTTTTTTTTCTCTTAGACATTCACAAAAATTAACTTAATTTTTTATCGTGGTTTTTTCTTTTTTAAGAAAATATTTCCATTCAATATTCATTTGAAGTGTTTCCTTTTCAACATGAGTAAAAAGCAAATTTAAAATTTCAGATTTTTCTTTTGAGAGTCTTTAAAAATATCTATCAGTTTAGTTCAATGCCCAGCGTTGTTTCAGCCGGGGAAGTAGTTGTTTTCTTTTAAAACATTCACAAAAAAAACAATTCTCATCGTGAATTTTTTCTATCCACAGAAAAATATTTCCATTCAATTTTCATTTGAGAGTATTTTCCTTTTTTTCAACATGAGTACCCTAAAAGAGGTAACCCTGAACGATGGAAGATAGTGACAAAAAGCATTTTTCCCAGTCGCAGATGTTTTTATTTTTTTAAAAACATTCTATTAATTCGGGGCCCTTTTGGGGGATCCCGGGGGAAAAAATTAAAGGCAGGGGGAAAGGGCGGGGGAACAGCACACTACTGTGCCTCCGCCGATTCCCCCCCCATTTATATAAAAAAAGGGATAGAATTTTCCCCCCTGTCCCAGGTTCTGCCCCCAAAACCCCGGGGGGGGGGAAAATATTTCTGCACACCAAAGCCCCTATTCGGGAAGGGGTTTTTTCTGTCGGGGTTTTTTTCCCCCAAAAAAAAGGGGGGTCCCCCCGAAGGGGTTCAAACCCCTTTGGTGAATACTGTGGGGGGGCTGGGGGGGGGGTTTTCTCAGGGGAGGGGGACCCCAAAAGCCCATCACATATTGGGGGGGGAACGTGAATTTAAACCCAGGGGGAATCCCTTTTCTAAATTCCTAAACACCAGCAACCTCAAAAAAAATAAACAAGGCAGGGGACCCCGTACTTCACACCAAGGGGGGGGAAACGGTTTTTGCCCTCACACTATGTACGCAAGACTTACTGAATGAAGTCCAGTCATGGAAAGTTTTCACAGGATGAGCCCCCATCGGACCATCGACACATTCTTTTAAGATAGATAACCCAAACCTATCGGAAAAAAATTTTTTAAAAAGGGGAAAACCACGGGCCACCAAATGGGACCTCTTTCAGGGGAAAAAAAAAGGGAGACTCGAGGTTTAAAACCCCAAAAATACGGGAATGAAGCCGAGATAGATACCGCAGGGGGGACCTAAACAAGGCGATACCCCTTCGAGAAAAAAACCGCCCTTTCCAAAAAGGGCCCCGACAATAAAAAAAGCCTTGGGTGTAACCCCGGAAATGGGGGCCCCCGGGGAAAAAACAAAAAACTTCAAAAAAAGGAAAAAAAACGCAGGTCCCAACTCTACTGGGACAATATAGATCTGCCCAGAGAGGGACAAAAAAAACGGGAACCCCAAAAAGATATTTGGGTGCCTTCGGGAACATTAACACAATGCCCTAGCAGAAAAAATTTTAAAAAATTTTTTCCCAAAAAACCCGGGGGAAGGGGGAGGGGACTTGCCCCTACCTGAGGGGGAAAGGGAAAATACACCCCGCGGGGAAAAATTTACAACCCCCGATCCCCCCAAAAACCCCTTCCCTGAATCAGAAAAAAACCCCCTCCCAAATTTTTGAGGGGGGCCCCCATGAAAAATTCAGATGGACTAAAAAACGGCCTCAAGAGTGGTGACTATAAAAAGGGGAAGATGGGCTGTAAAAACCTTCCCCCTTTTCAAATCACCGGGGGAGGATGGCATATTTCCGGCTTTTCCCCCAAAAGGGGGGCTGGATAGCTATCCTCCTGATCATGAAATATTTTTGATCTTCGGCCCCGGGCTACATAAAAGAAAATGGAGGCCAGTAAAGATCATTTATTCCCCCAAAAACCCCCGGAAAAACCATTCTCCCAGGGAAAAGGGGGACCGATCTATCAGGGCCCGGGGATCCTTTCTCCGGGAAAAACCCCGAAAGGCTGGTAGATCGGGACATCAAAAAAAAATCGCTGCAATTTTTAAACCCCCTGCCCCAAAAAAAAAATTTCCTCCCAAAAAAAAAGTCCCCCGGGGCCAGCCTCCACCACCTTGTATATGGGGGAAAAGAGTACTGGGCCCGTGGACAGTCCCCAAAAAGGGGGCTTCATCGACATTGAAGGGGCTTTTACAATACGTCATTTTAATCTATTGACGCTTTTTGGGGCCCCCGGGGAAACGATCCCACCCTCATTAGGTGGATCGGGATCTATCACAAAGAAAATGGAACAGCAGAATTAAACGGGGGGGAAACCCTAGCTGCCCAAAAGGGGGCAAGGGGGGTCCACAAAAGGGGGGTTTCATCCCCCCCATGGTGCCTGTGGGGGAAAGGAAAAACCTTTCAGAACTGAATGAGTCAGGGCTGTATACACAATATGCAGATGACTTAGTCATGTTGGCTCCCAAAAAAAACCGGTAAACCTGCTGGGGGAAAAAATTTTTGAAAGCTCTTTTGGGGGGGGTAGAACAGTGGTGTTCTGCCGGGGGGTGAAGTCAACCCGGAAAAAAAAGGGCTTGGTACTCTTCACCCCGAAACGCAAAAAGGGGGAAAAATTCCCGAGATACTTAATCTCAGGAAGCCCCTTCCCCGATAAAACGTCCGAAAACACCTTGGGGTCATCCCAAAACCCCCCAAACGACCTGAAAGAACAGATTGAAAATCGAAACCCCCAAAAAGGGTAATTCCCACTGGGCATGCAGAAGAGTTCTTCGGCAACACGTGGGCTTGACACCCAAAACCCCACACTGGATATACACGGCGATCATTCGCCCATACTAACGTATGGATCCATCATTTGGTGGACCGGTACTACAAAGGGCAAGCCCAGAAATGAACTTGATAAAGTACAACGACTGGCTTGTCTAGGAAAACAGGTGCCATGAGGACCACGCCTACTGGGAAGCTCTAGAGTTCTACTAGGACTACCACTCTGCACCTTGTCATTGACATGAAGCCATGCGTGCTGCATACAGACTCAAAGGCGCAAGCCAAGGGATCGGTACTGTGGCAGACCATGGACACTCACTATCTGGAACAGGGCAAAGGAAGGATGTCCAGTTCTATTAATGGAAAAGAAGCACCCCGCCTGTTCTGGATTTTAGAAAAGGACCCACTATAACCATCCCCAAAGGGAGGAATGGAAAAAAAATGTGCCTGACAGCCCTTTTCAAACCTAGGATCAACCTGGTACACAGATGGATCAAGTTTTGGGGGGAATGTCCGGCGCAGGGTCTGAAGTAGGAACAAAGGAGAAATCTCGGTTCCTTTAGGCAAATATGCCCTAGTGTTCCAGGCTGAAGTATATGCTATACTCACCGTGCCCAGGAAAATCTCGAAATAAAAGTCGATGGCCTACTG
The DNA here is from genome assembly GCA_018342105.1 of Gonioctena quinquepunctata. Lineage (NCBI taxonomy): Eukaryota > Metazoa > Arthropoda > Insecta > Coleoptera > Chrysomelidae > Gonioctena > Gonioctena quinquepunctata. The sequence goes on along the minus strand of JAFIRS010007103.1, from coordinate 21,698 downwards.
CCATCTACTCGGACACAAGCTGCTATTCAACCAGATCTTTGAATTACCAACAAAAGATGCATATTGTCGAGTTATCATTTCAATATTATCGATGTTGCAGCTTTCTAAGATTGAAAAAAAATTAGAACTATGTGTATATATTTTTCCAGGATTCAGAACTAATGAGATAACCTGTGTACAATGCAAAGTCTCTTTCCTCAACAGACTCATCTGGGCTTGAATTTAATGTGATGATTTCAGGTGGTTCAACCTATTTTGTATAGGTGAACTGTTTTTTCATTGCCCTTTTGATCAATTAATGTAAGGGACTTGATAACAAAAAACATGAAAAGTTCTATAAATTCTACTTTCAAAAGACCGCAAAATGCATTTGAAAAGTCAATAAAAGTTTCTTTGCCTCGAAAAAATTGTTGAGAATTTCGATATCTAATCTTCACGATGGTTGAAATCATTATATCGCTCCTCAGTTGGAAATTATATTTGCCTAATATTCTTGGTAGACCGTCTTCCCTATATGGTCTATATCGTGTGAATGTATTTTTATCTTTGATGCACAAAAAAACAAATCTACGATGAAACTGAAGAATAAAACTTCAAGCCAATATTTTATTTTGTACTTTTTTCCAACCATCCTTTATGTAGATGGATTGATCGCACAAAAAATTGGTGAATACATCTTCAAAATTGTAACTATTTCCATACTCAAACTCCCTAATCTGTTTCAAGAAAAATAAATATTTTTTTTATTGAATTATAAACTACTCCTTGCGCTAGGACAGATCACTGATCCAACAATTCATATATATTACATTCATGAAGGCAGCGATTTGATGTTGCCAAACTTAGGGCTACCAAGCTACAAAAGTTTGTGGGCTCTACAAAGAAGTATATAATTCTGCAGTGTATATCCTATATACGGAAGCGCCCCCTACAGTTCGAACCAAAGAACTATATGGCGTATGTTGGTTATGGAAATGGTATATTGTGTGTCCCGATCTAAAACGGGGAAATGACCTGCATTCAATTCTGATCACCCAGTGAAGAGATACAGGGTGATACTTTGTTGGAGCCCGATATCGGACTAACAAAAAGGTTATCGGCTGCTGAGTCTCGTTCATATGTTCACGGATTCACAATGAAGTGTATATCTCATATATATATATATATATATATATATATATATATATATATATATATATTTGTTTTTTTCTTTACTCAATTCCAAAGGTGACGAAAATCTGACAGTACAGAGTCAATACTTGACCTTCAGCCATTATCATGCAATTACCATCCAAGAATCCGAATATTACATCAACTACACCATTGATTGCAAAATAAAGGAAATAATTATACTCCACCAATATCAACAGCGATAGCCATTCAATTTAAAAATCGTAACGTACCAGAATCAGTTCATTCAGCACACCTGCCTATGTCGACACAGATTTCAATAATACCACAATAGATTCAATGACCAGAGAGGATGGAGAGGAATCGAGGAACCTTGCGTGGCCTGGATGAACTTAATGCTAACGAACAGGATGATACATACAACCCTAATGAAAGAGACTGTAGTGTCCCTGGTGGCCAGAGGATGCCCACAGAAAGGAGTTATTTCTCCAATTCTGTGGAATCTGGTCATGGGCGGACCAAAGGGGTCCCTGAGAGAAAAATGTCTTAAAACCCTTGGGTACGCTCACAACATTGTCGTCTTGGAACAGGAGAAATTCAACTCCACGGTATGCATAACATAAACATAAACGTTGGACACATCACTGTGAGCACCGTTACCAGAAACGTGCTGGACATGAGACTACATGGTCGCTGAGAGAAAAAGGTCATAAAATCCTTGGGTACGCTGACGACATTGTTGTCTTAGAACAGGAAAAATTCAACTCCACGGTTGGGGATCGTATGCAAGAGGCCCTAAACATAAAAACATAAACGTTGGGACATGACACATGAGCATCGTTAGCATCGTAATAAAAAAACGCAAACTGAGACTACTGGGTCGAGAAAGAGGTCATAGAATCCTTGGGTACGCTGACGACATTGTTGTCTTGGAACAGGGGTGAAATCAACTCCACGGTTGGGGATCGTATGCAAGAGGCCCTGGATATAAACGTTGGGACAGGATACATGAGCATCGTTGGCATCGTAACCAGAAACGTGCTGAACATGAGACTACTGGGTCCCTGAGAACAAAAGGTCATAAAATCTTCGGGTACGCTGACGACATTGTTGTCTTAAAACAGGGGAAATTCAACACCACGGTTGGCGATCGTATGCAAGAGACCCTGAACATAAACGTTGGTACATGACAACATCGTTATATGTAACCAGAGACGTGCTAGATATGAGATCAGACCACATCGCGAAACGATTCTCATTCGACAAGTCATTCAGGGTATCTTTACCAGAGAGAACGGTATGGACTCACACAGAACTCAATACCGTTCTACAGGGCGAGATCTGGTATACAAACGGTTCTAAGATGGAGAATGGTACAAAAGCAGGTGTGTTTTCTAGAAACCCAAGTACCGAGTTCGGTTACTCACTGGACAATCACACCTCTGTGTTTCAAGCAGAAGTTCACGCAATCCTTCAATGTGTGAAGGAAAACAACAGGAGAGCAATAGTACAGAAGTTGATCCACTTTCTTTCAGACAACCAGGCGGCACTGGAAGCTCTGAGCAGCGTGGAAGTGATGTCCCAACTGGTATTGACCCGCAATGAGGAACTGACAACACTGGCGGCACAAAACCGCGTTGAGCTGATTTGGATCCCAGGACACCAGAGTTTTGCCGAGAATGAAAAAGCCGACAAACTCTCCAGAAGCGGATCGCAAAACGAACCATGTCCAGGTAGACCCTCGTGGTACCGAAGCGTACAGCCCAAGCGTGTGTAGAAGACTGGATCCAGGAAAAACACAAACAACACAGGGATGACATCTGCGGAAACCGACATGTGGAAGAGTACATCAAAGGCCCGTGCTGGAAAAAATCAGCAGATCTGCTAACTCTAAACAGGAAACAACTGAAAATAATAACGGAGCAAATGACTGTACATGTGCCAGTAAAAGAGCACCTAATATGCAGATTATATGGTAAGGAACCAGAAACATAACATACTGTGCAACTGCGGAGCCCTGGATCACAGAAGACAGTCAATCTTCGGACAACCAACTGGTGAACCGAAACATTTGAGCTAACACCCAGTATAAAACGTGTACAAACTTGTGCAAGGCATGAAATTACTGGAATGGGTGCTGTAAATGTGAACAGTCTCATCGGAGGTCTTGACCAGACGAGGAGGTTTTAGTGGAAAGCACGGACACCAGTGATTTCCACACTACATTGTTACAGCAAGGTGTCCATAAAGGATTTCCTCCACCCTATAAAAAAACTCGTAGAGAGGGTAGAGAACACGCTGGAGAAGTACTACTGGCGGTCTTCCCAAACATAGAAGGAGCTTTTACCAATTCTTCTCTAGACTCAATCATCAGGTCTCTTAGACAAAGAGTGATCGAGAAAACTTGTGTGGCCGGGATAGATTCAATTGCTAAGAAATGGGGTTATTCATGCAAAAGGATGAGACTATGGTAGTTCTGAATTCCCTCCTGTAGACCTATGGGATCAGGTCATGGACGGACTAGTGGAGTCTCTGGAAGAAATAGGTCTCGAAATCTTTGTGTACCCCGACGACATAGTTGTCCTAGAATAACTGGGATACAACACCATGGTTAGAGATTGCATGCAATCTCGGTAGATTGTAGATTGTAGGAAAGGGCGAAATGGCTTTTCTGCCACCTTTAAGGTCTTTTGTACTTCACATATTCAAGACCTGGGATTCCCAGACTCCTTGCGGAGTGTATCAGTTTCCTGGGAATCAAGTTCCTCTCAACTCGATAACAATATGAACGGAGTTGGGGAGACAGAATATAATTTCCTCAAAAAGCCACCGTAGTAATAATTTTCACTCGAAGGCTAAAAATTGGAAGGCCTAGGGCCTCTAGAACTGATGAAAATGTCCAAAAAAGCGGAGAAAATAGTAATTGGCCAGGCCCTTGGGACTAAGACCGCACATGGTGAACTGGTTGTACAACATGATATCTAAACCAGCCATAACGTACGCTTCTTTATGTGGAAGCCAAGAACACAACTGAGAAGTACTATAAGAACGCTAGGCAAGGTACAAAAATTTGCATGCTATTACAAAGGCAATGAGATCAATGCGCAGTGCAGGCATGGATACACTGGTGGGACTATTTCCTTCGGACCAAGAAAAAACTGGAGAGCTCAACAGTTGAGATAATATAAGACACATGAGCATCAAGACAGAACCCATAGCGAAAAAATTCTCTTTTGATGAATCATTGACAGACAGAACCAAAACCATCGATCATCTCATCTCCACAGGTTCACCAACTACTACAGTCATGAAACAAAACCCACTAACACAAAACTCTCTCGCGCATGGAATACTTTCCAATTTCACCATCACACAGCCACTTTGCATCAACAAATCGAGCAAAACACAACACGCTTTCGAACTAATATCCAACAATTAGATTATAGAACAATGAAGAAATAATATTCATAAGTGCCATGATCACCAAGGTGCGTCATCAACTCGTCTTCCCCCGTACTACCCCTTCCCGGAACCATCTTCACATAAAGTTCAGCTATTGTTCCACAACAGGAAATCAATTGTATTTTCCCTTTCCAGATTATTTTGTTAACCAACAGGTTATATTATATATGAATTAAAAAAACATTAAACCAGATGGAAAAGTACTGAAGTTGCCAGGGGCGAAAGGTCTAACATACTATAATTTATGTCTGATTTCAACATAAGAATCCAAACCCTGAGGACATCCTACCAAAAAGAGAAACATGTACCAGGATTCAAGAAAACCTCACTTCCCAAAATATATATATATATATATATATATATATATATATATATATATATATATATCAATTCAATTCAATTCAATTTATTCATATCATTCCATTTTGTGTACATATGCAACTATAAATAATGAGTTATAAAATATGATAAAATGAGGTACAGAAAATCAGATAACATCCACATCGCCTAAGCTTCAAGAGCTTGTATTGCGGTTTGATATCCTCTGATTTTTTGATTTTCATATCTACTTGTTTACAAATTATAATCATCTTTCTAGTACAATTTTTCAGATGATAGAATCTCTCAAATTTTTCCTAAACTATATATATATATATATATATATATAAATATATATATATATATATATATATATATATATATATATTTATATATATACATATATAAGAAGTGCAAGGATGAACAACACTTGGTAGTAAACGACAAATCAACGGAGTCAACAAACAGAAGCCAGCCGCATATTTGTGGTTTTGGTTAGCAGACCCTGCATTCCAGGGCAACAACCAAGGTTACCACGGAGGCAGCTATAGCTACCTGCGCGACATCCGCGTCCAGGATTATGAAGATGAAAGGAAAGAATATCGACGGGACTGTTAAAAACAAATTGTAAGAAATTCAATGGGCATAGCTCTCAAAAAAATGTGTTCGTAGACACGTGTTTCGGGCTTCTGGCCCTCATCAGTACGGTGAAGAAGTGCAAGGATGAACAAAACATGTTAGGGGGAATCAGCAGATTACCCCCATGAATGCAAATAAGAGAGGTTGATTTTTTTATCCAACATCATATTATGTTCACACATCTTAAGTCCTAATTCATTATGATAGTCAGCTTACTTTCATTTAAATCTACATGTATTACTGCACCATTGCAATTTACCATTAGGAAAATATTCCAAGTTCCAAGTCACACTTCTTGATTCCTAGTGGTCCATGTCATGTGTCGTGTCGAACTATTTGAGAATTTTTACGATCCAATACACAATAAGTCGCAACATAAAAACACATTCGTTTCCGTATGTAATGTGGATTGGTGGTTGAATGAACGTTAACACATCTTGTGACTTCTAAATAATGTTTTATCCCCAGTTTTGTCCATATATCATGATTATTTTTGAGATTAACGCCGCATAACCTCACATATACTGTAAGTTATAACCGGCTTGTTTTTCTCTATTATATATTTCATATGAGTCTTCCCACTTTGTAGCATCCCTGATGATGATAATACAGATTATCGAAAGCTTGGAATCTGTGTAATAGAGTACTCTTATTGGCCTTCTGCATATCCCAAATACTTAGCACTCAATATATATATATATATATATATATATATATATATATATATATATACATTCACAACTTTTTTTTTCCTCTAAGATGAACACACAAATGAAAAATTGGTGAAAATTACCATTTATGAGAATTAATAATTTTTGATCACCCTGTATGCTCTTTCAATTTGAGGTTCCTTCGACCTTATCAATCAAATACTATTTGAGTTCTTCCGCCAAAATACAGAACATCGTTGTATTTTGACATTTCTCGAATTCAAATAGAATTCAAATATAAATAAATATTAGTTATTATTTTTCTAGGTGATATCGAGAGTGAACCCCAAGTGAGTACTATCTATATCCTTGTGTGTTGGTTATACTCCTTTCCTTTGATTTGACTCAGATCATATGAAAAAGTTGAAGGTTTATACACAAATAGAAATGTTGCTTTTGTTTCCAATGAACATTTTCCATTTTTTTCTGTGACTTGATTGGTTAGCTTGATTGATCGGTATCGCTTGATTTCAAGACAAAATTATTACAAGTTGATGAATATGATTTAATGAATGTATACCATACTGAATGTATACTGTTGGAGGGAATTTCCAGAGAAATTAAATTCATATAACCCCGCTAAGAAATGTCAAATATTTAATACATTCTTGGGGTTTTGCAACGTGAATTTTTCCAATGGTGTCTGTTTCATCACATTTACTAGTGACATAAATAATTTTCAGGTATCTGAATATAGAAGTCTCCATTTTGCGAAAAAACTTCGAAAGTAAAAAACAATGAATGCATTAATAGCAGAATTACTACAAACAACAAAATTACTACACAGTTAGTCCCGAACCTGATGCAACATCTATTAATTCCTTCGAAATACCTACTCGATTGTTATCCATTGTGCCTCAATAGATTTGATTCGCTTGAAACAGTCGGAATATTCTCCTAGTATGGTATTCGCAGTCCTTGTTTTTGGGCAACGAATTTTCAACATATTTTCTTGTCACGGTACTGGATTTCCATGATGCTCAATTTCAATAATGCCAACTCCTGGTACGCGAGCAAAGATGCAGACGACCGCTGGAAACAATGTCCATTATAACAGGAAGGTTTTGGTGAACCAAGATGATATATAATCAATTCTAGTTGGTTTCAAGTAACATTTTTGAATTAAGACAATTCGAAAATATTTCAACCTGCCTAAACAACAAATTACGAAACACGATCTTTTTCTTGTGTTGAATATGATAATAATAAGTGTAGAGGTAGAAACCAATGAACACAAATTGTCGCATTATATCTGTTATTTTGTTTGAAATAGTAATTTTGAAAAAAAATCTACATATACGCATCTCAATCATTTCCGCTTTTCTAGACGTACCGGCAACTCCATTATTCATTGCATTCTAAAGCAAATAATTTACTATAAGAATGTCCCAAAGTACCGGCAACTCCATTATTCATTGCAAAAAAAAATTCCAAGTTTCCTTTGAAGTTTTCAGAACCTACAGATTATAACGGATAACCGCAGATCATCGCTTCAAAAAAAATGCATAATATGGTTTTATTTTGTCACGTTTCTTTTGGCTATTAATCCTGCCCTCAAGATTGAGGTGGTACTCTATATTGTAGATGTTTTATGGTTTGTCATTGTGTCAAAGTACAATAACAAAACTTTTTCACAAATATTTTTTACTCGTTTCTCTTGACAGCATTTTGAAAATTCGTTCTATACTCCTCCATGCGTGCTTTTTCATTTACTGGAGATATTATCAAATGTATTGCTCAATTAACTGAATCCCCTATATCAGAAAACACGAGAAAAAAATAGGTTTGATTATCGACAAACAGTTGCGTTTCACTGATCACGTATCTGCTTTACTTCAGAAGTCGTACGGACAATTAAAAAATGTATTCTCCATTAGACACCTGCTCAGCCCTAAACTCAAAACTTAACTCACGTTTATGGGCGCTGTTTAACTTTCCGGGACAGTTTTCTAATTAAAAAAATCCAAAACTCTTGCTTGAGATTAATTTTTGGTATTAGAAAATTTGAGAGGATTTCTCATTCTCTTAAAAATTGGGTTTTGGAGTATCGGGAATAGGATACAATAAGTAGTCTGAATATCAAATTGTAGACGTTTCGACGTGTATTTGGCGTCTTTATTGAGACTGAAAATACATGAAATGTTTAATATCTCATGTTATTAAGAACATGATTGTTAGAAGTTCACAAACAAGGAAACAAAACATATGGTAAAAAACAACAATCACCAGATGGTCACAGCATTCAAAATAAAATATAACAAGATACGAAAAGTTCCATAAACCATGTTTTGAAATAATGGCAAAGATCTACCTTTTCGATGGGTCAGACAAAATTGTTTTCCAATAGATCGATTCTTTCACTGAAAATCCAAATGATTTATCAAATGACGGATTTGTTAGTGTGAATAAAATTTCTGGAACACTATGGTCGGAAATAGAATTCGTATGGATAGTAAGGAGGTGAGCACCAAATGGACTTATTTATTTATAAAAACTTACAACTATTTAAAAACCCAAGAAACAAAAAGCAACAACAGATGATAATTATATATTGTCGCTGAGTACGGTATTCTCGAATGAGAACACCTGGAATTAGACGGCCCTTTAGTCTGGTTTATTGTGGAAAAATTGTTTATATTTATTTAGGAGATGGTTGTAGCAAACGCTCAATCTAACTGTATCCGTTCTCATGTTCACGGTATCATCCAGGAATATTTGGACCATTTCACTGATATTTCTCTTATAGTGATTATTTTCTCTGTCCACGATTTTGACTTCTTCAGAATTGAACTCATGTCTCTCAGTGAAATGATGTGGTGCCAGTGCCGTTTTATTGGATTTGTCTTTATTTTTTTCCTAGCAGTCATATTCGTGTTTTTGGATTCTAGTCTTTAGATGTTGTTTGGTCATTCCAATGTGAAAAATTCCGCAGTTGTGGCAGTTTATTTTATATACTCATTTGAAAGTTGGTATTTTGTCTTTCAATCTTGTAAATATGCTTTTGATTTGATTTATAGGATATAATGCTATTTTGATTTCATAAGGTTTGAAGATTTTCAAACAATTCATCATTTTTTCGGATAATCCTCTTATGTATGGGAACTTATAGAAATGAATACCGATATTGTTGGCTCTATTAGCTTGATATATTGAATCTGCATTATATTCGTTTATAATTCTGTTGACTAAAGAAATTGGATAATTATTGTCTTTTAGTAATTTTCTAACTTTGGTTTCATTATCTTTTTGATAGTCTGTACTGCTCAGGTGATGGAATCTGTAGAGTAGATTTTCAACTGTGCTGATCTTGTGTTGTAAAGGGTGATTTGAAAAATAATTCAGAAGTCTACCCGAGGTTGTGGGTTTTGCATACCAATTTGTTGTCAGATTACCATCTGGTTGTCGCATTACTAGTGTGTCAAGAAAATGAATCGTTGCTTCGACTTCCATCTCTGAGGTGGATTGGAGGGATTCAAGACAACTATTGACTCAGCCATTCATCACTGAATTAGCCAGAATTGGACTGGCGGGATTGCCCATTGCAGTACCATTGAGTTATTGATATATACTACCATTAAACGAAAAATAGCTTGACTCAAACGGATATTCGATAATTTTGACAAACAACTTGTTATCCACTGTAGTGTACGCAGATATAAAAGACCATTGAGTCTTTATTATCTTCAATATTAGTTTTTTTGAGATATTGTTGAACAAGAAAGTCACATCTAAAGGAACGAGTATATAACATTCTGAAAGTATTACTGTTTTTGAATATTTGTCAAATTCGAATAAGTTCTTGATATTGTTCTCGAAGGCTGTCGTTAGTTGTACCAGGATATTGTGAACGAAAATCGCCAGCTTATAGGAAGGTGCGTCTATACAGCTCACTACGGGACTGAGACTAAGGGTCTGTTTATGTTTCTAACGAAGGCCGTATAACTTTGGTGGAACCGCGTTGTGTATTTTTAGTTTTCTCTGATCTGATTTGTCAATTATGTTATTGATTCTGAGTTCATTAATGATATTATTGTCTCCAATTTGGAATTGATTAGTGGGATCTTTTTTCAACCTCTTGTATATATTCGAATCCTGCAATAACTCTTCCATGCACTCGTTTTTATCCATTATCACTGAAGGGTTTCCTTTGTGGGCGTTCATGATGACTATGTCTTGATTGGTTTTGAGAAAATTTTGTTTTTTTTACGATCTCTCGTTATTTCGTTGGACCTCGTTTATTTATTATTTTCATTATTGCAGTAGTTTGATATGATTCTGGTAGTTCAGATCATTTTAAACCTTTTATAATTATTTTGATTGGGAGAATAACATTCCAGATCGTTTATTATGGTAGGAATCGGTATTTGTTGTGAATTAAAGGAACCTAAATTTAGGTCCCAAACGTATTCTTTCGACTTCTTTGGGTTGATTTGTGGAGTTATAAATAAATTTTTCTGTTTTTGTTGTGAATTAATAGGAACGCTAAATTTAGGTCCTGCAAACAGTATTCTTTCGATCAGTAAGATTGATAAACTTTTAATATTTTATGTTTCTTTTTTTCAAACATTGTCTATTTTTGTTTAACATTTACTTTGAAACTTTGATAACTCTTAAGTCTTACTTTGCCGCTTCTCTCAAACTGATTCTAGTTTCCACATTTTTTTTTTATTTCTAAATTAAAATTGATTTCCTAAACCTTATAAAACAACTTTGTTTGTTTTATGGACTTCAAAGTGAGTGTTATGAACATTTGAATTATTTTTTCATTTGGCCCATAATGTTCTTTGATCCAAATTTAGGAAAAAATTTTGTTTCTGTTTTATATTAACCATATTCAAACCCGGGTGTAGCCATTTATTTTAGGGAAGAATCCCGAGGTGCCATTTGATATTAGGCACTAATTGACCCTATTCCCCTACCTTAACCCCTTTGTGAAGGACCCAATACTAGAAGAACGCAAAGCCCGCTCTAAATGAAAATAAAAGAAGACTAATTCTGTCTCTCTCTACCAAAAATAATATCCGGAACCTACCTTTTGGCCAAAAAATCAGATTAGAACAAATTTTAGTATAAACCAAGAGGAAAAGATAATATCTCTATTCCTCTTACCTCCAGTTTTTGAAAAACTTTATAAAATCAAGGAATAATAATCTCCAACCAAACTAAAATTCAATCCAAAAAAGTTCAAAAAAATATTTTTAAAAAATATTTGTACAAGACATACAGGTAAAAATTCTCTTTTTATTTTGCTTCCTCTCTTCATGATGTGCCCTGTTCTCAAAAAAATTAAAAAAAAATGGTATATCTAGTTTATGAATTTTAGGCCTAGTTCAAATATTTTTGGGAGGGAACAGCTAACTGACCCTGCCTTTACCTTCTGTAATAACCTTCTCCTTCTCATTGTTAATTTTTTATTATTGTCATGAAATTAAATTTTATAAATATGACCCTGAATTCCACGGGTCGTTTTTTTAAAGAAATTTCACTGATGAATACTGTTTATTTAGTAACAAGTCCAAGTAAAACTTAACAGCAGAAAAAAAGTTTTTTTCTTAATTTGTAAAAAACCCCCCTTTGTTTTTCATCCATAATGGGTCCACCAAAGCTTGCATCATTCTTGGAACGTGGTATTTCCAGCTAATCTAAATTTCATTGTTTCATCGTAAGACCCATTGATTACAAAATTCCGGACCACAAGCCGACACTTTGCCTATTCCAGTTTCATACAAACCGTTAAGCCAAAGAAACGAAAAACCAAACAAGCTTATCGATGTTTTTTGATTAGGTTTGTTGAAATGCCCTCCGGACAGTTCCATTGTTAATTTTTTCGGCGGGCTCTTCCTCCAATTTTTTGCACTGAAAATGGAAACTTGATTTCTTTTTGGTTGAAAATGTCCCCCGGGCTGAATGAATTATTATTTTTATTGACTTTTCTTTTGCGATACTATTACACTTCCATAAAACCTATTTACGAATTATATCCCATATTTTCAAAGAGGGAAGGTCAAACCATTTGTGAAATTTCAAGAAAAAAAAACTCGTATTGTTTATGCAATAAATACAGTGTTGTGGAGGGGTTTGGGCATGGATTATTGCAATCACACAAAATAAGATTCCAGAAAGTTCGGAATCAATGATTCCTTATAACAACACTTGAAAATAAAAACTTTTGAACAAAAAATGTAACCCATGAAAAAATAAACTGAAAAGTGAAAAATAAAATAAACCTTTTTAGTCTTGATAACTAAGCTCGTAAAGTAAGAATATCATTTGAAAACTTTGGATTGGAATGTTATTGTTTATCGCTGGATATTTTTCGTTGTATTTTATGTTTTTTTGTTTTGATTATTCCTCCAGAGTTATTTGATGATCTTCGTTTATTGTTTGTTTGACGCTATTGTTAGTAACTTACATTAGTTTTGGAGCTGAGTTATCAAGACTAAAATGGTTTATTTTTGATAAAATATGATAATCACTACTTACTCAATTTTTCATTACTTTCAAAATACCTAGTTTTCCACCATACCTTAATTATTAACTGTTATATAATATAAATATCTACTTCAACTTTTATTTGTTATATTATATAAATACTTATAAGACATAATATTTTCCTACAAACATCGATAGGCTTCCAAAAAATGCTGCTCGAATGAAAAAAATATATTGAGAAGAATCTAATAATGGAAAAATAATATTGTAGCGAATAAAAGAAGGAAATTATCGTAAGAAGGCGAAGAGCAGATTGACTCCAGGTCTTTATTATGTTGTAGTGTCATCAGAACTACATATGTGTTCCATGTATCAATAGAAACGGTTCACAGGTGAACAATAAATCATCCCCTATTCTCGTACCCTCAGGGGTGGATTTGTTGTCCAATTTGAACGAGACCAACTTCAAAGTATATCCTATTCAATAAAATGGGAATCATCAAAACTGAACTACTCTGTTAGAGGTAATGCGTGGTCATACATTGGAGAATAATGAAAAAAACTTTGCGTCGGCTTGAGAATTCCAGCCCAGACATTTAATGAGAACTGCTCCTGGTAAATATGAAAATTTCTGATCCTGTTTTCAGTAAAACTAGCTTCGTCCGTGAATAAAATTTCGCTGTCAAATAATGCATTTTCGGTAACTTTTTGGAGGAACCATTGGTAGAAATTCACTCGTAATGGAAAGTTTCGAGGAAGTAGAGCCTGAACCCGTTGAATGTGATAGGGATATAATAAATAATCATGAAGAATCCTCCATACTAGAATATGGGCGATAATCAAATAATTGGCAACTTGCCTCGTACTCATTTCAGGATTTTCGTCAACTGAATTCAAATCAGCTACCTCAATTGCTGGAGTTCTTGCAGTCCGATGTGCTCCTTTCAAGTCAACTTACTGTTTCACATAACCTTCTGTGGGTGCTTGAAATAGTTCGAGCATCAGGAACCATTCTATTTGGGAAGCGCTCTTGATACAGTCGCCTGGCTTCATACCAGTAATGCTTGTCTGCTAATTGGTATTTGTAAAATTTACCATGTTTTCTTTCAATAAACAAGTTTTTATAACGCAAATAATACCACGTATCTGGCTAAAGGAGTGTCAAAATTGTTTTAGTTAAAAACAACGAAATGTGTTCTTAGCATACTAGATGTTTCCAGCCCACAAAATAATCCTACTACTCTTCAACGGCTGATTTCGCATAGGGACAAGCAAATGAATGCATTTCATTTTCTAACTCAAAAACCGTTCGCCGGGCGAAAAAAGTCAAGAGACCATTTTTATGAGAAGATAGAGGACAATTACAAAAATAATATTTATTTGAAAAAAAGATAGTGGCGTATCATTATTTTGATCAGAAATATGGCAGGGCATGTTAACACTGATGAAAATTAAGAAATCCTTTATATTGGAAAACATTTATTTTTATGCGAACTTTGTATGTAGCCAAAGCGGTTTCAGAGATATTGGGAAGAACTGATTTTTTTGTTGAAATTCAACATCCTGTATCTCAGAAATAACGCGGTTGCAGACCTATGTTCATATGAAAAATGTTTCTTGAAATCATTATCGCTCTTTAGGATCAGCATTCAATTATGAAACACCCTGTAGATCAAGTTGAAAGAGAAAAAATTGTTCTGAACTTGGATGACGATAGTAACAGTGAAACTGACTTAGGTTAAAATGTATTAATTATTTTTATGACACTCTGTTTTTCGTCCGTTGAATATTCGAGTACACACAGGCAAACACTCTATTCCGCAACAATTTTTCATTGAATTATAACAACTGAGACTCCCCTTTACCTATTGAAAAGAATATCCTTCAAAACCGATATAATTATCATCATTGAGCCGTTAATTTTTTTGGATTATCGCTAACACTCGATATGTTCAAGAATCCACTCGTTGGGGTGGAATACCCCTCTTATCTCTTTTTGCTATAGCTATATGATTTTAATTTCCAGTCTGATATTTCTTATATTCCTGGGTATTCTTCTATTCGGTTTCGCCAAGTGTTTCTCTGCATCCATTATAATTTTCCTTACCATTTCCGTTAGTTTCCGTATCGTATGTCCCTACCAGTTCAATCTGTGTGTCTGTATGTTCTGCGCTATATTTTCCCCCTAGTTCTATTTCCTAATTATTTCCACCCTTCTCTCTCCGACTATTGTGATGTCTGACCCTAGCATTATCCCTAATAATTTTCGATAGCCTTCATATCTCCTTTCCACTTATTGTATCTTCTTTCCACTTATGTAGTTCCTAGGCAATATGTGATGACTGATCTTATGAGTGTTTTGAATATTTTTATTTTCTTTCTTCAACTATATTCTCACTCTCAATCAGCTTCTCATTTCTTTCAAATGTGCGGAATCCTTCTTGTATTCTCTCTCACATTCTATTTTCAGCTGTTTGTTTTCTGGGTATCCCAGATATTCAATTGGTTTCAAATAAACATCCATGCGTAATCAAATAGTTGTTAGTTTTTTTTTATCCTCAATTACTCTGCTTTTTACAAGCTTTTATTCAGTTTCACATGTTAGTTAGTATGTTAGTTTGGGTCACATCTTGCAAGAGAATTTTGACCGACTTCTAGTCTTCCAATTAATTCGGAATTTGACAGGTGTTCATAATTCCAGTGACAATGCATTATGGAATTTTAGTTAGAGGAAAAAACGAAATGGCGGCTCCAAGATGGTGCGACCTACCTGGGAAAAAAACATTTTGATATTTACTTATTACATTATACTTAACCAAAAAAGGTAATAATGTATTATAAACACATTTTTCTATTATTTTATTGATTACACTGAGAATGGTCACTATTCTATAGTTATCAATCGAAATAAGATAATTTTTCTTGAATACTGAAATAAATTCTTTTATTTTGAGTAGATCTACAAAAGTTTCCTCCTCAACAGATTTGTTGATTATATATGCCAACGGTTCGCAAATATAATCGGATATTGTTTTGATTATGTTTGTAGAAAGGCAATCCATTTCTGTAGATTTTTTTTTCAGTTCACCAATAACATTGAAATTTTCAGTGACTGTGAAATGATTAAAGTGAAAACTATGCATGTAGCTAGTTGAATAAGTAGAGCTTGATGAAATTTAATTTTTTCAATTCTAAATTATTTGGAACTCTCGATACATAATATTTCGCAAAAGCATCGACAATGAATAATCCTCAACAAGTTTGTTTTCAAAGTACATTTCCTATGGGTATTCAATTTTTGTTTTTTCTCCCGTTAATTTATTTACCGTTTCCCATATTTGTTTTGATCTACTTTGTATACTGTCTGATTCATATATTTTGTTTTGAAAATATGTTTTTCCTATGCTGTTTTTCAATTGTGCGATATGAATCCAGCACATTTTGATCGTTAACATTTTTTGTTAACCAATAAATCTCCTTCAATTGTCCACTTTCAGCTCTGAGTTCCTATGTTATCCATTCATTCCTGGTAATCCGTGTATACCTCTTTACTTCGAACAAGGAACATGTGAGATCTAAAACATATATAACAAATTGAGAAATATTGCATATACCTCATTTATTCCTATCAACTGGATAGTCCAAACGTAGTACTTTCATGCTTGCATATTACATTGAGGAAGAATTTCGAGTAACAACCCCTGTTAAGTTTCTTTTGGGCTCGCTATAATCAGGTATTGTTCAGAGGCTGTCAAGTGATTTTGAAATCTCTAGTTGAGATTAGGTGTATGAGTTCAACAAATCCAATGTGAACGATAGCATACCCGGATGACATACTGATAAAGAGTATTCGTTATCCTTGACGACCTGATAATAGTTATTAGTATATTAATGGTGGCGATTAATAATCGAGATATTTTAACACGAGAGGAAGCGAGCTCGTTAATGTTCGAGATCATTAATCGCCATTTTAATATTCCTGGGGTCAACGTGGAATTTTCGATATCAATTTCCTTCAACTAGGAGAAAACTTACAATATTTGGATTTGAGAATACATGAATTTGACAGCGCAAAGGTAATATGATTTGGAATTTTAATAATATTCAAATTCGTGTATGTTTAGTTGCCTATACCACAATGATAAATCAATGGTTATTAATGGTCGATTTCGGTGTATGTTTGGCTGCATATATCACAATAATACATCAATAGAGGAATTGAAGGTTAATAAGGGTTATAAACGATCGATTTTTCGTAGATTGAAAAGACTCGTTGATACAAGGTCGCCGGAAAAAAATATTAACACATCGAAAAAAAACTAGAGAGTTTTGAAAAAATTACTAATGAAAAACTTTTAAAAGACAAGCTTTCATTTAAGCCGTGTACTAAAACGTATAAAATAAGTTAAAGTCATCGCTGACAATGATTTAATTATTTTTTGTTGAATTATTTGGTTTCAAAAAGATTGTCGTGCGAAGTGTTCATAAAAGTAGGTACCAATTATTTTGATTGGGCAGTGATTGGTTGGTAATCAAATCATTGTCAGTAATGACTTAAATTTATTCCATATGTTTTAGTACACGGCTTGAATGAAAGCTTGTCTTTAAAAAGTTTAGCTTGTCTTTGAAAAGTTTTCTTATTAGTTATTTCAGTTTTTGTTTTATAGTCAGTCATTTCTAATAGAGCATCGTTATTGCAAGGTCTCTTGCCTGCTGAAAGAAATGATGATCTCCGACCCCACACACCAATTTTGAATAGAATCTGACCATAATTACAAAACTGGTCCGCCATCCCGAGATCGCTATCTTGAATTCATGGATTTTGACAAAAAATGCATAATCTCCGAACCTGAAAACCCCCACATACCAATTTTGAATCGAATCGGGCAATAATCACAAAACTCGTTCTCCATCTTGGGTCCGCCATCTTGAATTTATCAATTTCGACAAAAAACTCATGATCTATGACCACCAAAAACCCCCGCATACCAATTTTGAATCGAATTGGACCACAGTCACAAAACTCGTCGTCCAAATTGGGGCCGCCATCTTGGATTTATGAATTTTGACAAAAATTTCATAATCTCCGACTCTGAAAACCAAACTCCAAGAATATTCAAACAAACAATTGAATTATATTTAATGTGGAACCTCCATACTGAAACAATTTTCATCCCAATTTGTTCATAGCTTCCATTCTCAACCCTTTAATACTTCCACTATATTTCAGAAAACTATGATTTTATCCCAAAGTAGCCAAGCTCTGTATCTGCAATCAAATCACTCTCAAGGTGTGAATATATCATCGAATATATATTTTCAATGGAATGTAACGTTCAGAAAATATAGAAACATGTTGCCAATGCCCAAGATCTAGATAAATAAATAGAGAGGTTCTGAATGTTATGGTTCATTGGTTTCTTCTGATTTCATTCATTTACTGCTTTTCGTGAACGTTTTGACTCTCAGAGAAATAATATTCGTTTTTTTTAGGATGAAAATTCATTCAATCATTCAAAGGATTCTGATGTTAGAACTGATTTTATTGTTTACTATGTTGTCTACCCGTTCTTCCCGATTTTATATTCATTTCATTCACTTCATTTCCAATGTTTATCACAATTCAATTCATTTGAAATAGATGATAGAAAAAATAAAGAGATGAGTTCAAGTAGCATTTCAACTGGATGATGAATACAAATATTGCATAAAAATCTATTGATGAACGTTGAACAAAATGTTCTCGAATTGAACCATCGAAAACTTCCTTTTTTGGAGAGTCTGCTAGATTGATTTGTATATGTCCTTCAGATTTGATGTGGATCTTCCGAGCATCAGTAAGAAGGGATATTTTCTGGGTTTTTTGTGGGTCTATTAGTAACAACAATTTTATAGAAAACGCTGTCTGGTTAGTGAGTCCTTCTCTTTGTTTATGGACCTCTATTCCCATAATTCGCAATTACAATTACAACAATTGAATTTTGGTATGTGTACATGAATTGTATGACAACATATGTTATTATGGTGAAGACGACAGGTATATGTATGGTTCAATTTTATCTAAATTTATTTTCCATGAGTTTCAGAGTTTCCTGACTAAATTCAATATTTTAGTTTCAAAATGACAATCAAGTTTCATCATTATTATTATTCAATGGTAATGGTAATGGGAATCGTTTGGTGATAGATGTATTCGACCTGATTAGATCTGTTGTGCCTTTTTTTTTCAGCTGTAGCAGCCCTTTCAGCCTCAAATCTTTTAGGAATTTGATGATTTCGGAGGGATCTGAGTTTGTCCAGCTGCCAGCTGGTATGTTACTAGGTCCCTCAATATTCTTTATGTATAGCCATCACACTCCACCAGAATGTGGAGGGGAATTTCTGGTTTCTCCTCGAAGAACCTACATGTTCTTCCCTGAGCTTGGTGTACTATTATGTTCTCTGAATTTGCAGTGCTCTGCTAGAAACACATATACTCAGGCATACTAGTGCTTTGGATTCAAGTGGTTGAAGTTGCCAAGAAGCTTACCAGTTCGCTGCTGCCTTGGCGTCTCTGTCACTGAGTTGCTTCCCATGGAAATACGGGTTTCTCAGACCGCAGAATGACTGTAATCCAATTTAGGCCTCTCGTCGTGCCAGTGCACCCGCTTGTTCACTCCCCTCTACTCCGATATTCTCTGGCACCCAGGAGAATTACGTTGTTTTCTGTCCGATTCATTCATTTCATGAAAACTTTTTCATCTCAAATTGATAATGGAAGAACCTTATGCTGTGATGACTGCTCCACTACCATATAAAATCCCGATGTCCTCGTAGCTGTCGAAGTTGAACCCACGCATCTTTCGATAGCGTGTATTTCTTTCTGGAAGATACTTGGGGATTTGCCTATGGGTTTGGAGTATTTCGAGCAAGACTCAAAGATGCTTACACCAGTTGCCATGGGGGTCTCAGACCAGTCTGTATATTATATCATGGTGTTTTTTTCCATGTATGATGGATCCTATGCTCCTCTCTCTTCTATCGCTCAGCTCGATACGAATTTTGTTTTCGAATCTGAATTTCTTTCGGTAGGTCAGCCAAGTGTGCCCTTCCAACAGGGGATTACTTCAATATGTAGTGCATTTTTTCCCTTAGTCCAGCCTGAGGTGAGCTTCCCATGCAGCTCTCTCCACTGTGATGTGGAGAGGAGTTAGAGCTGCTGTTGTAGTTCATATAATTTCTACTATAATGCAGGTTTTTTTTTGTTGGGGTTCTACCATGTCACATTATTGCTCCGTAAGTAATCATGGTATACATCTATCGCAATATTGATGACTTACAGCCTCATGATTTGCCTTCGACTTTTCCGCATATCATTGCCTTGCTATTAAATTCAACCACGTTTCGGTTCCAGAGTAGTTTCGAGTCCAGCGTAAGTCCTAGAATACTCTACCTCTAACTTATCTCAAGTATTGGTGCTTTGTTCTCCTAGTGAAGAATACCATTGCTGTTTATGTTAAGTTGATTTTCTACTGCCCTAGTAGGCACCATCCCCAGTAATTTCAAGTCCTGTGTTTATGATATCAAAGTGGCTTCCATCGTACTTGCCTTAGACCATGATCACATTATCGTCGGTGTACCAGAAACATGTGACGCCATGTTTCGTCAGAGTATTTGTCCACCACTAGGCTCCACATCAAGGGTGATAGTACCCCTTCATGTGGTGCTGATTTGAATGCTGCGTTAATGTCTAGGGAGGCACAGTTAATGACTTATTTTTGCTTGAGTGTGTTCTGGATGTGTTCGTTCAGCTCAAACAGTGCAAATAATTATTATTCCCTTCAAAATTGGTATCTAAAGATTTCTGGAGACGCTGATTATACATTTTCAGCTCAGAATACAGCATAAAATTGCAAATGAACATAAATTGATAAGCCTTTTAGAGAAACAATCCATTATTAAAGTGCAATTGAGAGACAAAGCATATATTTTCGTTGAATGTGGATGGATTTTGTGCTTGATGAGCTTTGATTATGATATTTATCGATCTGAAAACACATTCTGATGCAGGTAATATCTATAATATGAACCCCTTCCAATTTGAAATTGGGATAATTTGTAAAATATATTTCGAATACGAGGAGAAAGGAACCTCATGATATAATATGATGATTTGCCATAATAATATGATAATGGAGCGGTGCTACTGACTTGTCAATTTTTTAAGAGTTTATATTAAAAATTCCGTAAAAGAAGGCATTTTGAAGGGCTATTTATTGGAAACATTTTCAGAATTCCTTCTGGGATCTTTTAGAAAAATTGAGTTGATATATCATGATGTATATAATTAGTACTACTTATTGTTGAAGAAAGCAATGTGATCAACATTGATAATTGATATTTTTTTGTAGGATAGATACAATTCAACCTGATTATATATATTTGGTTTCCACTCTCAAGATAATTCAGTTTAAAACTTTCTTCGAACCTCAAATTACTGGTGAATGTGAGGGATTCATATCCGGTATCTGGGCCACTGTAAACTGGTTCAATTCAACGTTTCTTTACATTTTTCAAAGTTCAGCATCGCAGTCCTTTGTGATCTGGAGGGGCGTTTTCAGTTTCAATTCCAAAGAATCCACAGGAGATGTTTCCTTTCAAGCCTAACTTATAGGTGTTTTAGTGTCCCGTTAGAAATTTCGTTATTGAGTCAAGACTCTTCTTGCTGAGGCTGACTGATGCTTCAGATCTTTTTCGGTTGAAGTTGCTGAGAAGATCTACAGTCCGCCATATCTCTGTAAGTATCTGCCATTGTGTTGATCTTTATTGAATTCCTGGAGATGAGTAGGAGATTTAAGCCGGTTCTGGCTCTCCCCCCACCACTATGACGTCACGTGTGACCTTGAATGGTTGCAGGTGTGCAATGTGTGTGTGTTTGACCTTGAGATTTGACTTTGAGATTTGTCATTGAGTTTTGATATTGGGTTTGGTCGACTTTGAGATTCGACTTCGACTTTAGATTCGACT
>JAFIRS010007102.1:0-28285 GCA_018342105.1 Gonioctena quinquepunctata | reverse complement strand
CCCAACATTAAAACTCGAGGTCAAATCTCAAAGTCTATACTTAATGTTATGAATCTCAGGTCAAACTCAAGGTCGAAACTGTAGTCGAATCTCAAAGTCGACCAAACCCAATGTCAAAACTCAATGACAAATCTCAAAGTAAAATCTCAAGGTCAAACACACACCACATTGCGCACCTGCAACCATTCAAGGTCACACGTGACGTCATAGTGGTGGGGGGAGAGCCAGAACCGGCTTAAATCTCCTACTAAAATAATATCATAATTACAAAAAATTCAGCTTTAGTGGACATTGGAAAGTGTTTTCCAAATGGTCATCATTTTCTACTAAACCTCTATCCCGGTTCTAAAATGATATCTGATGTGAATTTAATTATGTCACTGTTGGGGTCATGGGCATCAAAACAATTGGAATTTTTCAAGGTATTTATGGCATCCTGAACCTTATGACTATGACTGGTTCCAAGAAAAAAGAGCTGCAGGGAACAGGGAAGTTTTTCTGAAGGAGTAGATTATCCTCACTTGCAGTTGGTAGATATGTTAAAATATCTTCTGCAACCCGAGAGAAGTAGACATTGAATTCTTGTTCAGTTATTCAATTGCAGATCTGAGTTTTGAGTTTACGATTTCCTTCGTAGTTGATTAATTTCCAGGTATCTTTGGATTTATTATTTGATGCAACGAGGAATTCATCATATGCAGATCTTTTTGCTTTCTTCAATTGAATATTATACGATTTCTTAAGAGTTTTAAAGGCTAGGATATCAACTGGGTCGTTACTTGAGTCTGCAATTTGACATTAAATAAAGTTTTTCTTATGCTGTGTAGAGAATGACCAAACCATGAAACAGGTGGCTTGTTTATATTTTTGAATGTCCTAAGAGGAAATAATTCATTGATCAGATTCTGATAGGTTTCTGTGATGGAATCAGATAGCAAGTTGACATCACCCTTGGGATCTATGGATATATGCCAATCAATTCTGAGAAGTGAGGCTCTCTATTCCATTTTTGGTGATATGTCTGTGAGTGATATATTCTCTCGCTTCCACTTTGCCATTTATAAACATATATTGACCAAAGTGGTCAGAGATGCAGGTTCTATTACCCCTGTACTACTAAACCATTTCCCATCTAGATTAGTGATGATATTGTCAAATATGAAGGACCTAATAGAAATATAGCAATCATTTCACCATATGTCACGCCCTGCTTGGGAAGACCCTGTGAAACGCTGGCCCCCTAAGTGTTTAGGGTGCCCACTAATTATCTTGCTTGGCTTGCGAGAGGTTGAAAAATTTTTACTTCTGGGAGTGTGGCCACCCTGAAAGAAATGATTGCTATATTTCTATTAGGTTCTATTTTTTCATCCTTGACAATAGTGTCTATACAATAGACAGAGTTTCCTGATACTCTGGTATAATCTCTTATGGTAGGAACTATGTTGTATGAATTAAAAATGCACATTTAGTCGGTTGATCTCGTTGATTTTGTCAAGAAATCAATGTTGAAATCACCTAAAAGAATAACCCTTTCAAAACGATGTGCATGCTTGTTTAATAGATTATCCATGATCTCCATGAAAATATAAATACCCCCAAGGCAGGATCTGAAGAGAGTAATGAAAGTTTAGTAGAAGTCAGTTCCATTTCACCGAATTCAGAATGAATTTGAGAGTAATTTTCGTGAAAATTGTTACACCCCTGTGGAGATTGTGCTCCCTGCAGTAGAATGATGCTAAATTATATCCAGAAATATTCATGTGTTCTAAATTCTCAGAATTCAACCAGTGCTCAGAAATACATACAATTTCGGAATTAAAAAAATTCAAAAAGATGGCAATCTCACTAATTTTGTTGGAGAGGCTTTGGATATTTATGTGGGAAATGCTTACCATATCGCTAATTTTCCATATAATATATCACAGTTTAGATTATTCAAGTTACTCGTGCTTCTGAACTGTAGAGAAACCAGATTTGTATAGGTGGGTATGAGTCACCAGATTCATCTAATCTAAAAAAGGAGCGAGTCTACGAAAACAGTCTACACCGAACGACCGACGGAAGGTCCATACATTGTAGTGTTGCAGTAATTTGTTTATGCCTAGCGATAGGGACAAAGGCCTCTTTGCTAGTCACATATTATTCTCATGAGAGACTAATTGCTGACGAGAGGCTTTTTTGTAGCGTACATTGGCGCTCTGAACCGATGGGTGGGCTTGAAAGAGACGCTTGGGTACGAGTTTCAAAAAAGCTGGATGAACGAGAAGTTATTGGGTGGCCTCTGAAGACAGAGGTGCCGTTGGTTTTTTGGGAGGCTCCAAAAAGTTGGAGTTTCATCGAACGGGTTGAAACGAATGAAAAAAAAGTTCTCGGATTGCCTCTGACGAAAGCGTTGCGTTTGGTTTTCTGGAGACTTCCTAAAAGTGGAAGTCCATCGAGCGGTTTTAAGCGAATAATTGAGTTTCCGCGGCGTATTCAAATGTTCTGAATCGGGGATTTACAGGAATCTCCACGAGGCGCATGAACGCGTGATTTGTACCGCTAGATTGAATTTTATTTGCGATTTTCGCGCAATAAACGGATAGTACGGGTCGAAAAGTATTCCCTGTGTGGGAACCGATATCATTGTATGTAGACGCGACTAACTAGCCAAAGTTTGGTGAAGAAACGGGTTCCAACAATCGTGAGTTTTGTTAAAGTGATATAAAATCATAGTCGATTCACATAAGACAAGTGACATTTTTTTTGGTTACGGGAAGATCTACAGGCATTCACAACCAGTAGTAAGTGTTTTTAGGGTTATGGGAATTATTGAAATACCAACCTAATTTGCTATTTGGGTAGATTCGAGTACAGTTCAGAAATGCTTCCATTCCAATTTATTATTCAAATTCACGTAGAGCGAGTTTCCTTGTATGATTGAGTAACAACCATAGGCGGGAAGATATATCCCCTATTCAGGGCATAAAGTAAAAGGACGAGTTCAAATTTCGGTTCGTCACAAAGGCGAAAGTTCCATTTTATATGTAGGATATGACCTATTTTACCTGATTCAGATAAGTCTGAATTTTATATTCGTTGTTTATTATCCACACCTTAGGCCGGTAAGAACGGCGTTAAAAATTTGTGAACCTGGGGGCAGAATCTCAAACCCTCAACTAACCACACTATGAAGAGGAAATCACAAAATAAGACAAGACATCGCTTTTTGCCAAATTCATGACCGATCGGATGATCAGGTCATGGAACCCAGTGCCACACGTAACTTTGAGGCATTTAACCTCAAATAATGAAATCCTGACCACTTTGCTTGGTGACAGCGTGCGACCACTCGAAAGATATTTTCCCTTGTCCACTTGGATAAAGTCAAATATCATTTCTTCTAACAACTTAAAATACATTGTTTTAGCTAGTATTACAACAGGTGACATCGGTTGAATAGTTTTTTTTAGAATTTATTTTCACTCGAAACGAAGAAATTGGTCATCAAAGCCAATTTCTCTTTGTACATACTTCTAATGTTCCATCCACCGTGAAACACGCTGTATGAAAAAACCATGGTACAAAGAAAACGATGATTTTTGTCCTGAAAATTATTCTCAAATTATACGAATCGCATTCGTCATGTCTTTTCCAACTACCCATGATTAGTGGGCCTTGATTAGAAGACCTTTCAGCTAATTTTCAACAATATTTTCCATGGAAACTTTGGAGATTATTTGATTTATCGTAAACTTACAGCCCTACTACATATGGCGCAATAATAACAGTTCTAAATGAAAGGAAATGTTTTATTCATGAAAATTTTGTTGTCGTCTGAATTCACTGTTATTCTTTTCCCTGAATCCCACACAGTCTCTGAAATTGTTATTTATTCGAAATGGAAATGGCAAAGGAAGAGAGAAGGATACTCCATTCAATCGAAAAAAGTTGTTTTGAAATGCAACTGACTATTGTTTCAATTCACATTACCGTTTGCTAACCGAGTTTCTGTAAATATCTCTGGGGTAATACAAATATTTTTTATGCAGAAGCATATATTAGGTGAAATAACGATCGTTTTTTACAATTATGGAAGACTCGTACTGTGGATTTCCACTGAAATTCTCCACGTATCTTCTGAAGTAAACATATTTTTTTCAGTGATCGAGAACTAGAGTATTATGGAAAACGAGTTCGAAATTGATCATTTATCAACTGAAAAGTAATGTGAATGATTGAATAGAATATAATATAATTTTTATTGGTCTAACATACAACGTAGTATTTTGACAGGTCAGTATGTATACACAACAGCAATATGAAATTTAAATTGAATCAAATTT
Source organism: Gonioctena quinquepunctata (assembly GCA_018342105.1). Lineage (NCBI taxonomy): Eukaryota > Metazoa > Arthropoda > Insecta > Coleoptera > Chrysomelidae > Gonioctena > Gonioctena quinquepunctata. The sequence continues at coordinate 23,960 of JAFIRS010007102.1, read as the reverse complement.
GAGTATATAATTTAAAAACCTAGGATGATTCACATATATAGTAATACAGCGTAATTAAATGTCAAACTTGAATTCTGATATGTGGTAGTGAGCATTGGCTAGGAGATGTTTTTTTAAGGTCAATTTAAATTTGATCAAATTCATATTTTTTTGTTGTATTGGCAATGAGTTGAAAAGATTTATTTCCAAATTTTTTTTCCTAGTTGTTTCAAGTCTCTGTTTCGGTATTTGTATATCGTTTCTATAGCTGAAAGATTTTAGCATATGCTCTTCGTTTTGTAGAAAGAACCTAATACATGGTGGGGTTGCTATCTTCAAACACGATAATGTCAAAAACGAGAACATCTGTCAGTACGATGTACATAACTTTTGTGTTGAAGGGGTACTTGAATGTTGTAGTATTAAATTAATTTCTCAACAGCTCATTTCTGTTGTTATCTATAGACCATCCTCAGGCGACTTTCATGAGTTTCTGAATCTTTTTAATGGTATGCTAACAAAGCTGTGTAGTGACAATATTGATATCATTATTGGGGGCGACTTCAACTTGAATTTCCTGAGAGCTAGCACAAACCTCTCAAAACTACTTGACTTACTAGCATGTTTCAATGTTGAGGTATGTGTCAAATCTCCAACCAGAGTGACATCCAACTCGGAGACTTGTATTGACAACTTTTTTATTAAATCTAACAGACACTTTGAAGTAACAGTTAAGGACCTGAATCTGTCTGACCACTTTGCACAATTCGCAGTCATGGAAGACCGAATCAGTAAAGAAAGTAACTGTAAAAAACGCTATTACTATCGTAGGGACCTATGCAAAGATAACATCTCCAGTTTTCGTGGCTATTTAAACCGTGAAAATTGGTCTGAAATATATGCACTAGACTGTCCAAACTTGGCCTACAATATTTTCTCAGAGACTCTATTACATTATTTTGAAATATCCTTTCCACTGAGAAGATTCACTCTAAATAAACGAAAAGGAAATGACTACATCATGACACCTGAATTGCAAGACCTGAAAAATAAGGTAACCCTGTATACCTCAATTGCCAGGCAGGATGACGATTATAAAGAAATTAGCAAATACTACAATAAAATCTATAGAGAAAAATTGGCTTGTGCACGAAAAGAATACCATGATTATCAAATTCTGAATTCTGATAACAAATCGAAAACTACGTGGCACATCATCAACCAGATTTCAAAAAAACCTAAACAGAAGAACGAAATAATTGTTAATCAAAATGGTAAAAAAATTAGAGGCGAAGAGTTAGCTAATAAATTCAATGACAATTTTACCAAACCATTAATCGAAAACAGGGTCTATGATATAAATTTCCTCAAACAAAATGCATCAACCAATTCTAATAGTTTCTTCCTGTCACCAGTTTGTGAGAGTGACGTCTTAGAGCTCATCTCTCAGTTGAAAAATTCAAATTCCTGTGGTCACGATTATATCTCCAATAACCTGCTAAAGTGCTGTCGTCTCGAGCTCTGTCAACCTTTGACATATTTAATAATTCTCTCTTCAGCAAATGGAATCTTTCCAACAAATTTGAAAATGGCAACAGTATGCCCTATTTTTAAAAAAGGTGACGAGAATGACTTAGACAATTACAGAGCAATAAGTCTACTATCAAGTCTCTCCAAGCTTTTCGAGCTGAATATGAAGAAGCAACTAACTCTGTTCTATGAAAGTAATAAACTACTGTCACGTTCGCAGCATGGTTTCATCAAATTCAAGAGTACAGAGACAGCACTATGCGAATTCCGATCGAGAATTGTTGATGCTCTTGAAAAGAAAAAATGTGTAATGGGTATTTTTATAGACTTCTCGCGTGCCTTCGATTGTGTGGACCATGAACTGCTACTCCTAAAACTTCATAGATCAGGTGTACGAGGAATACCACATGACTTGGTAAAATCGTATCTCATAGGTAAAATCGTATCTCATAGGTACAAAAAGTGAGAATCGGCCAATGCACTGGCAATGAATGTGATATCATCCAGGGAGTTCCCCAGGGCTCGAATTTAGGGCCCTTCTTTTTCTTGCTGTTTGCCAATGACCTTATTCCATTCATTAATAATACAAAGTCAGCATTTGTCACAAGTTATGCCGATGATACAAATATTTTGATTGTTGAAGACACCATGGATGTACTCCAAAAAACCGCTGAGAATATCTATAATAAAATAATACTATGGGCTGAAAAAAACAATTTGAAACTTAATAAAGGCAAGACGAACACCATACTATTCAACACTCGCAACCAACGTGACACAAATATAATACTATATAAAAATAGTGACAATGCAATTAGTCCAGCAGAAACTGTGAATATGCTTGGAATTGTCCTAGACAAAAAATTAGTATGGAATCATCATATAGATGCATTATGTGTCAAATTGAAGAAGAGCTGCTACTCTATCAGATTTATGTCGAATCATTGCAGCTCTAGCGTATTATTAACATTGTACCACGCCAACTTTCAGGCACACCTCCGATACGGGATTCTCAACTGGGGTATGAGTGCTTCCGTCCAAAGGGTATTTCTCATACAAAAATATGCGGTTAGAATAATTGCTAACCTAGGATACAGAGACTCATGTAGGGATGCCTTCAAAAAACTCAAAATTCTCACAGTTGCCAGCACTTATATACTGGAGGCTAGTGCATATGTATACAGTCACAAATCGATTCTTCAGTCCAATCGTCCAACCCACAACCACAATACACGATCTAGAGATCTGGTCTTTCCAAGGGCTCACAGAACTTCCACGTATGAGAAGGGTGTAGAGTAAAATGGATGTAAGTTCTATAACATCCTGCCAGTAGCTATAAAAAATTCACAAAACATTCATGTTTTCAAGAGTCAGCTGAAAAAAATATTACTTCAAAGGGTCTGTTACACTATTCAAGAATTCATTGATCACTTAACTTGAAATCATCAACGACAACTTAGTTTAACAGCTCACTATGTACCCGATACTGATTTACCATGGTCTCTGGGATAAATAATTTAAATTTAAATTTAATTATAATTTTTTTGTATCTGACAAGATCTGTGTAGAACATAATTTGAACGCTTATATGAGTACTTTGTTTTTCTAAGATTTATATGTTTTTAAATTATTCTTAATATAAACCTGACCTTTTCTTTGCTTACACTAAAGAAACAAATATAATTATTATTATTATTATATTGACAAGTTGTGTGAAGGTTATAACGTCAACCATTATATGTTGACTGTACTTTTTATTTATATTCACACATCTTTATATTTTATTTATACATTGAACTTTGTTGTAAAATGAACTTGACTTTTCCTCTGTTTATTGTGCATAGAATTTTTTTTATGTACTTTTCAACCGGAGAAATAAATATTATTATTATTATTATTATAGCAAGTGTTATAGGAGGGATTTTCTCCGTTTGTTGGATGACTGGAGTAATTTTTCTCTATGTTTAGGAGACTACAGAATATGTTTGCAGATGGCAGTGTCATTATGTTAAGTTTTATGAATCATGGTTTACATGAGTCGTTGCTCTGTATTCCCACGATTGCTGTAATTGCTCTTTTTTGAATGGTAAACACATTTTGCATATGTGAGGACATTTCCCAGATTATCAGTCCATATGTCATTGTACTATGGAAAATTGCATGATAGGCAGCTATAGCGGCATTTTGGCCGAGGTCGTTCTTCAATTTTCTGAGAGCACATATTTTCCTTGATAAATTGTTTGTCAAATTATCAATACTTATGAGTTTGCCATGTTGATTTTGTATCGAGCCATATTCCCAGTGATTTTACGGCTTCTGTTTGGTTTTGTTTGATTTCAAAGTTTAACGTTATTGTTCTATTTTCATTTAGACATAGCTTATTTGCATTGAACCAATCTGCTGAGTCTTTTACAATGTCATTTACTCACATCAGTACATGTATTAAAGCGTTCAGCAAACGTTGTGTCATATATATATATATATAAATAAGAAATAATAGCGGACCTAAGACACTTCCTTGTGGTACACCATTGATAACTGGGATGGTCTTGCTCAGACTGTCCCTGGAGAATACACTCTGTGTTCTGTACGATAGATATGATGATAATAGTGTTTGTGTTTTGCCTCTTAGTCCATAGTGTTCCAGTTTATTCAATAGAATATCCTTGGAAACACAGTCGAAGGCCTTACTGAGGTCTGAGAAGATTCCTATCGTGGACTGTTTGTTTTCAAAACCCTCTTGGATGTAGGAGATTAGTTTGAGCAAGGCTTTCGAAGTGTTTTTGTTTTTCCTAAATCCAAATTTTGCTTCTGTGAAAAGTTCGTGCGATTCTAGAAAATTTGCTATTCTGATGGCAATCACTTTTTAAACGATTTCCGTTAAGATAGGAATGAGGGCAATTGGGCGTAAATTAGAAATTATTTCTGAATCTCCTAATTTGTAAAGAGGTATAATTTTCGCTATTTTCAGTTTACTGGGAAATTCGCCATGCAAAAGAATCAAATTTACTATATAAGTTATTGGGGCTAATAATGATGATAAATTTTATTTGAACATTACCGTAGAGTGGTCAAAGATGTCATTTGCATTGGAATTTTCAAAGTATGTTATAATATTTTTTACTTCAGCTTCTGTGGTTGGATGTAAAAAAAGTGTATTTTCAGGGTTTTTTTACTCCTGTAAGTAGCTCATATCCCAACGAAATGATAGTCATACCCATTTGTTTTGATTTTCAGTATAAATATATGAATACGTTTGTATTTGGATACGCGAAAAAAGAAAATAATTATGTGCGGTATCGGAAATCAAAGCCGGCACTTTGCTTGACAGTTCACTTGTGGGAAATTCATATTTTATGTTCCTGAGACTGAAGATGGGTCTTGCATTTTGATTATTTTCGAAAAGCCCCTATGTACCAATTTTGGATTCAGACCTTGAACCCATAAATATCTCCCACGGTATTGCAGCTAATATCTCGAACTATTGAATATGGAAAAGAAACATAAAGTCTGACACTGAGAACTTTCAGATACGTATTTTGATTAGATACATGCCAAATTTAAAATCGATTGATTGAGTGGAAGTTGGTGGAATTCCAATTGCAAGGTTCAACAAATATTATTGGAAATAGGAAATATAGGCATTCCAGATTGGCCTCGACTGAAAGGTAAACACGTAATGAGAAGCTTCATAGTAGGACGATTCGACCCGGGGTCTTGTGAGATTACATAAATTCCTTTATCTTGGTGGGTAGGAAAAGTGTTCTTTCCATAATCCAACTAGTTTCATGAAGTCACTAGTTTTCTACGGGAAGGAGACCAAATAGTCAACTATGAAAAACATCACAGCATTGACTGAGGATTAAAATATCATTCAGAAGAAACATATCTGCTCCGGAATGAACTTCGTTGAGACAACATTACATTACACCGAACATATATGCAATGATAAGCTATGAGGCAAACTACGTCTCTGCTAATACTAGTGAAGGGATAAATGAAATGGAGAAATGTTCAGTCGAGGGATATTCGAGAACAGGCATTAAATAGATGATTGTATGGAAAATGGGTACGATTGAAAGATGAAATGAGTATTTCTGAGTAATAGAGGACGGAAGTAAACCTATTGAGTTGCCATATTCGGGAAGGTATTTCATTCAGAGTATCACACAATACCAACATACTTCTTTTTTCTATGTTATCACCGGATAAAATCACCAACAAGTAGGTAAGGCTCCATAAGGCGTATAACAAGAACGAAAAAACAGAGAAGTTGTAATGTTATTTTTATATATATATATATATATATATATATATATATATAAAATATATATATATATATATATATATATATATATATATATATATATATAATATATATATATATATATATATATATATATATATATATATATATATATAAAAATAATTAGCTATTAGTTCAAGAGATATTGTTTTTACATATTTTTGAAATTCTATTTCCTTTATGAAGCCTATGTATAATTTTGATAGATAAAAATATCCAAATACTATAATACAATCAATTTCATACACTGTTATAATGATTATAACCCATAATTGTTCAAAAGACAACAAAAAAGTCTAGATTTACAAAATCATCCTGAATGAAATGTGATCAACAAAATTATAAGCTTGAAACATACAGTATATGAAATTGTATCTAACTAAAAATAGCCAATGGGAGAACAACAAACTCCTTGATGACAATAGCCAATCAGGTAACAGTATGGTCAGATGTAAGATTAGAAATTGTGAGAAAATAAGAACGGTAAAGTGTCAGAGACAATTATCATTGAATATTGTACATAGTTTGTAGGAAAAAAAAATATTTTAATTTATAAGTGTTGACAAATAACCCCAAAGTGTGGAAATGTGACAACAAAGTGCGCGAATTTGAAAATTCAAATGATATGAAAATTGAAGAAATGGTATTCAGGTGATAGAAAACAAAGCCACGAGGGAGATTGAAGGAAATTTTTAAAAGAACGCCACGTTCGTACTTTAGAAAAAGAAAAATTCAAGAACTTCATCAATATGAGGTAGTTTCTCTATTAGAACCCAACCAACTCAACTTCAAGAGAATTTCAATAAAAATAAATAGCAGCAAACAAAATTACCTTTTATGTACTCCACATAAAACTATTTCAAAGCTGATTCCTGGATTTGTATGGTTTCCTTCTTGGTATTGGAGAGCCTGAGAGCAGTAGATTGAAGGAGGATTCAATTTCTTGGTGTGTATTGTAACAGCGACAGTTCCAGCGTCAGGTATAAACTTTTCTAGTGCACATCACAAACTGAATAACTTCACAAATAACTCGTATCATATCAGAAGAACTCTATTTCATTTTGATAATGAACTATTAAAGAATTTTTCAACCTTCAAAGTGAAAATTAGGATGTGTATATTTTATCAATCACCTTTTCTCATGACTGTCTATGAAAATTTGTAAAATAATCATAGTATAAGTTATTTATCGTAGGCCAGGTAAATATAAGTTCTCCTAAATAAAGGAAATAATTGTTTTTCGATACTTTTTCGTTTATTTTCCACAATGATCTGCAATCGAACTTATGAACATTGAATAGATTGAATTTGACATCAAGCAGTGGCTCTATTGCCTGAACCGGCTACCTGAGACGAAAGGCGTACCAACTGAGTTTAGTCGTGGTAAGAAAAGTGATAACAATTGGCAGCAACATGACGAGAGAACAGTGACGTTAGCTAGCAATTATTATTACATTGCAAAATATATCATACAGGGCAAAAATAAAAGAATTATCAATCACACATAGCATATCAAGTTATTCCCAAATTGGGCAAGATTAACAACAAAATTATTTTAGGCAATTATCATTTTATAACAATATATATATATATATATATATTATATAATATATATATATATATATATATATATATATATATATATATATATATATATATATATATATATATATATATATATATATATCTTACATCATTCAAACGAGCAATTTTTGTGATTATATAAATATATATATTTCGGCTATATCGGAAACGGCTCTAACGATTTGGATGAATTTTTTTATTAAAATAGGGTTTTTCTTTTTAAGTTTGTCTATATAGGTGTATTTCCTGAAAAAAACGCCTTTTCACACAAAAAAACATTTTATGGTATGTTAGGTTGAACGGGCGAATCCACCAGATTCAACTACGATGTCTGGAATACCGTTAGGCTGGGTTAGGTTATAAAAAAATGTTTTTTTTGTGTAAAATCGTGTTTTTTTAGGAATGACACTTATATGAGATGGCGTTATAACATTATTCGAATATTTCAAGTTTATCCAAATGAGTATCTCCAAAAAAAACACGATTTTACAAGAAACATATTTTAGATATATATATATATATATATATATATATATATATATATATATATATATATATATATATATATATATATATATATATATATGTATATATATATATATAGTTTCGATTCATTTGACAGAATGAGGAAACCTTTCATTTCAGTAATACTTCAAAATCAGTTCCGTTAGGTTTTATGGACTCAGCATTCCTGTTCCATGTTGGTTTGGATCTTACCATAACATCGAGTGAAATGTAGGTTCAAAACCCATGGCACAACTGTGAAATAGTGGAAACAGGTATGTTTGAGACAATCGATGTTACTTTTCGTAATGAATAAATGAATCCCGGTTCTACCACCTTGCCAAAACAGTAACTCAAGGAGTGACCGTGGGAAGTAACGGGTTTGTCTTTACGAGTGTACTTAAAAAGATTCCGACCAGTCACCAGGATTGTGTCAGAGCAAACTCCTTGTTCACACATGTCGCGAGTAAATTCTAGAGGAATATGGTTAAGACAGAAAGATATAGAGAATGGAATCTAAATATGGACTTAGCACGTTGAGGAAAATATCTGTATATCACGTTAGTTGAATGAAATCATGGTAAATAAAAAATCGTCAGGATAGAGTTCCGAGTTTGATGAAGTAATTGATCAAACCACGATGTGACTATTCACAAGCTAAATTGAGAAATGTTCGAAATGAGTAGATTTACTCTCTGCTGAATCATGGATTCCGGCTCAACCACCCTCTATAATTCTCTATACGAATAGAACGTACTGTAAAGAGTGGCCGAAGATGGTAACGGTTTGATCTATTACCTGTGCACAGAGAAAAATTCCGGTCGGTCACTGGGCCAATGGTTATAGACAACTCCTTGGTTTGGTGTTGCAAATATACTAGTCTTCGTTCCCTCAATTGGCGATGACAGATCTATGACTATACCCGCGAAATATACGGCAATATATTTTGGGGATCAACCAAACTAGGCGATATAAATATATCCCTGTCACCTGTTTATCCCTTTGTTCCCCGACGGGACTTTGAAGTCCCATGTAATCTAAAATGCATAGTCAACTTCAATACTTCACAATTATCAATTAGTTCCTCACGGGACTCTCCAGTACACATTTTTCTACGGCTTATGCAACCAAGAATACGCTTTGTCAAATGGTTTTTTCAGTTAAGTAAATTGAATATATTCGTTAGTGTGACACAGTACCGATTGCGTCGATTGTGTTGTGTGTTTTGTTTGTGTTGTTTTCTGGTAAAACAGACAGTGGAATAAAATTATTGTAAAATTAAACTTATTATAGTTTCAACCACATAGAGAAATATCAATTACTGAGTTAGATTGAACAATGAGGCATTACCAACGTAATTTATTAATTTTACTCCTAAGTCGCGTCAGGGATTTGACAGGTATGTTATTGTTTATGTGTTATTTATTGAACATTGAGCGTATCCACCTGAAATAATGAACATCCAGGTGCGGGTTTTTTGGGGCGTTATGATAAATATGAACAGGAAAATGCAAACAAACTGTATATCAACTTTCCTGGTGCTGCTATAAATGTAGGTAACACTCTTTTATTTCTTATAGAAAACTGAATAATTGGCGGCTCAGACAGCCACTCAATCATGATGAACTTCTGGCTGCAGCTAAAGAAGCAGTAGTTGAATTGGCAAATCTACCAGTGGACAACGAAATGATAACGGACGAAGAGCAAAGTGATGAAGAAGATGAATATTCCGGAATGAAAAATGTACCAACGCTTTCGGATGAAGAAAATGTATAAAATGAAAATGCAACTTATGAATTGGAGCCAAATACTGAAGTGGAAAATAACACTCCCTCTGAAGCACCTCAGGTTTCAGAATCGAAGAAAAGCAGAAGAGGAGAAAAAGCAGAAGAGGAAGTGGAAAAAGAGGAAGATTACTACCAACATTCCTTCATATAGCTTGGATGAAAATCCGATTCGAGAACACTCTCAACACTGCTCAACTCACACTGAATACTTTCTTACAGTGTTGGGGCCAAATACTGTGAAAGATATTTTGTACCAGTCAAATTTGTATGCTACTCAACGTGGAAAGGCAATGAACTTCAAAGAACATGAACTGTTGGCTTTTCTAGGACCTAACTTTTTCATGGGCTGCCATACAGTACCAAGTTAAAGACATTACTGGTCATGTGCTGAAGATCTTGGGATAGCAATAGTAAAAAGAGTAATGCCTAGAAGTTGTTTCGAACAATTAGCAATACCTTCATATAAACGACAATTCCACATCATCTCCTAACAACAAAGATAAAATTTATAAGATGAGACTTTTTGTGATAACCTTGAATAAACGCTTTGACATTTTGAATAATGGAACTAGAAAACTTGCAGTTGACAAATCCATGATAATCTTCTAAGGCCACTTCACGTTGAAGCAATACAATCCTGAAAAAACCATCAAAAGAGGGTACAAACTATGGTGCCTTCGGATTGGGCGGAAGAGTCGTTTTGTCTTTGACCGAAAATTATTGGGGCACAAATCGGATAATATATTTCGACAATTATTTCACATCAGTCTTTTTACTAGAAAAATTAAAAACGGAAAACACGTTAGCATGTGGAACAGTTCAGCGTCATCGACTGGGATAACCATCAAATATGAAAGAAGATAAAACCTTTCGGCGAGGTGATATTGACTATAGACTGTCAAATATGGATATATCATTTCTCAAATGGTGTGACAATAGGATTGTAAATTTTTTATCCAACTTTCATGGCACAGAATTGACTACAGTCAAACGTCAAGAAAAAGACGGTACCAGGATCGACATAAATTGTGCTCAAATTGTCGATGACTATAATGAACATATAGGTGGCGTAGATCAAGCGGACCGACTTCGGCAAGCATATTGTATCAATAGACGGTCTGAAAAATGGTAGCAACGCCTATTTTTTGGAATTGTTGATATTGCTTTTGTGAACAGTTACATGCTTTATAAAAAACTTTATCCCGAGGAGCATCTTACCTTACTTGATTTCAGAAGAGGAGTTGCGCTAGGACTCATGAATCAAACCAATAATCCTGTTACAAACAAAAAGCGTGGATCGGCATCTTCAGCGAACCCTCGAAACAGCCCACAAAATTCTTTAGTGTGTGCAAAACGTAGGAAGTATAACTACAGTGTTTCTGACGATGTTAGACTGAGCAACCGTGGAGTGCACTGGCCAATTTTTACCGCAAAAAGAGGTAGATGCGAACAGTGTTCGTCTGTTGCAGTAGAATCACGACCGTATTCAAAATGTTCAAACTGCTCTGTATATCTGTGTGTCAATGACAAGAAAAATTGTTTTACCAAATATCATAATATTGCTGAATAAACAAGTATGTAACAATATGTAATATAAATTCTCACCAGTTTGGTCCCTGACGGGACTTGCAAGTCCTGGCTCCCAACTTCTTAGAAGGGGTTGAGCAAAAAATTTGAAAAAATTAATTTATGCTAATTACCCACCCTTTATTTCATATTTGAATTTTTTTTTCAAAAATTTTAACGAAATCTCATTCCGGGGAACAAAGGGTTATTTGTTCCAAGTTCTATAACATAATAAACATCTTACATATTTGCACCAAATTAGATTTGTAATAAGAGAAAATTTCATAATAAGCTGAACTCTTCTAATTATTGATATTGCATTGTTGAATTTGTTTTCAAACAAGTTGAGATTGTAACTCTTGGCGTCAATATATGCATTCCCGTGTCTTTTGTCTGTTGAGCTGAACAGAACTTCATATCCTAAAGAACAAAAAAAAATCACGAAGTGGAAAAATTGAGGTTCTTTATTTTCAGAGGGTTTATCGATATAAGGCTCCGTGCCGCAAAAAAACCAGATGCTGTTACCAGAGATGTGGAGCTGACTATCCAACGATCACACGCGAAAAAAATGTGGGAAAAAAATTAAAATCAACCAGAAATTCTTTCAATCATATTTGACCGTGATGGGTTCGGTTACACTAGTATAATTATTTCCGCAGTTTTTTGGAAGGATTTGTAGATATGCCGCTCCACTACATAGCGTTGTCAGGAGATCGTATCAATTTCCACTGGTCTATTAAATGTGAAAAAGCTCTCCACAAGTTGAATGCAGCTCTTTGTTCAAGTCCTATTTCGGCATACCAACAGCGAAAAGGCCTGTTCACACTGGACACAGATGCTAACAATGCCGGTCTTGGTGATGTGTTGTACCAGGTGCAAGATGGTCGAAAAAAATCATCGAATACTACAACAGCCCAAGCCTAAAAGGAATCACTGTGTCCCCAGGAAGGAACTTCTAGCGATGGTCGGAGCAGTAGATCACCATATAGAAGGACCGATGATGCGGCCTTGGAATGACTGACTACTTGGGATGAGAAAGCCACAAGGTAAAATAGCGATATGGACAGGGAAGCCAAACCAGGCCGACTACATAATAATGTGGCTCTTTCATCTGAAAGATCGTGTTCGGAAGTCTGTAAGCATTTTCAGCGTACTGAATGCCATGAAGGTGTCACCGATATTAGACGCTCTAGACTGTTTTATGAAGATGAATAGACTACCGCACACATGAGACAGGACCAGGAATCCGATCCAAGCATTGGGGATATTTTACATTGGGAAGAGGACGGAACCGGCAGACTTTCCTGGGGGGATATTTCAGAAAGAGATCCAATTTTCAAGGCGAAGTGAGCCCAACGAGATTCCCTGGTTGTGAGAAATGGACTACTTCCCAATTGGTTTTACCCCAAAAAAAAGTGAAGTCCTGAAGGATATTCACGAAGTAAAATCAGAAGGACATCTGGAAGTCAAGATGGAGGTTCTGCGGGATGCGGTGCCACTATAAGTACCAAGACTGTCGACCGAATTGTACTATTCTGATGTTATTATGGAAAAAATATGGTGAGTGTATTCATGACTCCTAGTACTGTGAACTGTGAGAACTTCAAGGATTATATAAAACATGGTTTTTTCAAAAATCCGGTAGAATGAATTGTGAAAACAAAATTATAATTCTGGAACAAACTTGAAGCATAACGAACATTGTTAAACTAAAATGATAGACTCAGCTATTATCAACCAGAAGTGGAAACGAATCACAATAGAAATCATGTTTCCCACAACACTGAAGAAAATAATCGAGGGTAATATCATAAGTTCTAGGGGTTTTATCCCAATTTTTTTTTTTTTTTTTCGAGAAAGCCTTTTTCCTGGAAATTTTGGAGAGCGCGATTTGCGGTCCTATTTCCTGATTATACCACGGAAACGGAGCTTGAGTGATTCAATATTTGATAATAGGGCCGCAAATTGCACGAGTTGAATTTCCTAGAGGCAGAATGCTTGAGGAAAATTAAAAAAAATATCGATTAAATCCTCTAGACAAATGGTATTTGATGATGATATTTCCCGAATCACATTCAAAACTGAATAAAACTACCAGAATTCATGTTATATTCGAATTTTCAACGTGGAAAGTTACAACAATTCTACTTGGTCCAAAATCGAAGGAAACGCTTTACAGATTCATTCATAATGATTATTCACTGCTCTTGAACTCAAAAATTCAAAAGTATATATATTTTTTCACAATGAAATAAAATATTATTGTAGCTATTTGTTGACAAAAAAAAGATCTACTGCTAAAAATCCAAACCGAGTCTTTCGCGTGACATTTAAAAAAAGGTATGTTTAAAAGTTGTTCTCATTGATCATCAAAATATTGAATAGATAAAAATTTGATCTACCTATGATCATTAAAAGAAAGTGGCAAAAAGGCAACAAGCACGAGTTGTTTCCAAGTGGTCACCCATCCAAGTACCAACCGCGGCCGACGTTGCTTGACTTCGCGGGACAGTCTGGTTACATATCCACTACTCCATCATAATCTCTCTTGATTTTTTCTGTGAATACAGCGATTTAATCATTATCTTCCTTACTTAGCCTTACTTACTTACATTTAACGGGCTGAAAAAGGTATATTTGAATTCGAATATCAAATCATTGTATCTAGTCAGCTCAAAATCCCCTATTTAATCAATTTTGTTCTTCATGTTTTCTTATTGCATGGAATGCGTCGATATATAATTTCGACAGGAACTAAGGGTCGTTTTATCGCAAAACAATATCGAATAGAGAGTGGTTTTATCAGTATAGAACAGCAAGAAGACGTTTTATCACTTATAATTGCACGAGAGGTTTGTATTTTATCGGGTAAATTTGGGTTGTTTAATGAGAAACTGTTGCCTAGCAATTCGACGAGGAAAATTGACAACTATTAAAATTGTTATTTTATTGGAGCGTTTTTAGGTTGACAGTTTTTCGATTCAAATGGCTGAAGGAGACAGTTTTGAATTTGAACAACACAAATTGATCCGATATCAATACAAAAATCGAGTGCAAACTTTATTTATTTTGGCAACCAACACCGCGATAATTGATAAACAATTGAATAAGTGAAAAAACCACTAGTGCATTTGTCGTGAAAGTTGCAGCTAACTTTTGCCGCTGTAAAACTGACAATTGCACTGTGGCATATGCGATTTTTCATACATAAGTTGAATTGTCACTATAAAACTGATCTGATTGGTTCTCTGTTTGAAATTTCGGCCATTTGATTGGCTCAAAAATAATGAGGGAAAAAGTCGACGAAAATTGACGACATCACATTCACCTATAGAGATTCCTTATTGTTTCACATTACCTTAGAAACAGAACAAAACCCAAATTTCTGGCGTAAACCTCATGTTAATGAGGATATAATTCATGTGTCACATGGTACATTTCCGACTAATGTGATTGGCTGAGATGATGAAACAATAGAGTAGAAGAGGCTATCGAATCGTTGAAATTTCAGTGAAATCTATCGATTCCTAGAAACCCTCTTATATCTGTGCCTAGTCCTTTCTTCAGAAACATACATTCTGTTTTTTATTCATTATTTGTTATCATGTGTGATTGTTTTCGTGAAAATGAGGAAGAAACCTGTTATCAGTAGTATTATCCCTAGGACATTGATAATAGACAAGATAATTTTATGACAATCGAAAGCTCGTTTCTTGGTAACAAGCAACGAGCTTGAGGAATTTGTCATGAAATACTGAGGCATTTGTCACTGTCCAAAAAATATTCGACGGAAAATTTTTCGACAAAAAAATTTATAACTGAACACAATGAAACATTTCTTTATTTATTAAAAGTACAGTTAGTGAAAGTACAATTATTGAAATTTAACTTAACATTAGATTCGTTGCTGTTCTCTACTAGAGAAGATCTATTACCTCGCATAATATTTTTGATCTTGTTGTGGTGTTTTTGATCAAGATTTGAGTATGGTTTCATAGAATTTTGATTGCTATGACCAGTGATTTTCAGCAATTGTTGTTCTTCTACACCACTTTTTGCCAATTCGCTATCATCAGTGGATCTATTCGAGTGATTTGTTATCTTTTTGTCCTTTACATTCCAGCCAATTGCCTCAGCAGCAGATTTAGTCCATCCATTTATTGAATTTCTATCAACAGGTACATTATCGTACCATTTGTCAGTTTCATTTTTCAAGTGTCGATTTGGTTTCGAAAACAGTCGTGGTGAGGTAATATTGTTGCCTCGTTTTGATATCAGTTTATGGAAAAGACGTACAGGAAAGCTTTGTCTTTTACTATTGGAAACCAACCATTTACTACTTGTACAGCTTTTAGAACCACCTTGGCACGTTTTACTGAACACTGGATTGTATTCAATGCGATTTGTTGAAGAGTCATCGTTATTTTTCTCGATTTGAAAAAAGTCCACCAGACAAGCAACTGCCTCTCCTCCTCACCACGCCAATTCTACAGCAGCAATATGATGAAATTTACGCATAAGACCTTCAGGAGTATTTTCATCCCATATCAATATCATTTTGTTAACTTTGGACAAATTCAACGAAACTGAACTGGACTTACGTTTACATGGATCTGCTTGTAGTTTTTCCCTGATTGCATCGTGGGCATCTCGGGCTGGTTTAAATACTGTATTCCTAAACGGGTCAATCATAATATTATAGATATTATAGTTCTTTTCTTTCAAAAGTTTGCACGAAACGTTCCACATTGTCTTCACCGTTGCTTCTTTAAATTCGGTCCCGTCTTTCTTTCTCATATTGACCACCCAATCTTTCAGTATCAACGCCAATTCTTCTAAGCTTCTATGTTCATTTGATTCATGTTCTCGTTCGCAGCAAAATTTGATAAATATTTCCCAAATATATTTGTTACTGTAGGTTGTATTTCTGTTTTTTTTTTATTAGCGCATTTATACTTTTAACATTCGCATTGCCAAAACGTGACATTTTGAAATTTATTTGGAATGAAGTTGTCAAACTCAATCGTGTTATCATAGTGACTGATAATTGCACTGAATGCGATTATCAGTAGTAATACCACTAGTGACTGACTGAATTTTCGCGATAAGTCTGTCGATTTATTTCTAAACGAAATTGAGTTGCCTGCGGACTCGTGGTGTTTTCTTCAAGCAACTCAGTTGAGTTTAGAAATAAAAGACAGACTTATAAGATAAATTCAATCACGAGTGGTATTTTATTAGACTATTTCACGAACAAAATGAAAAATCAAAAAATTTAAATCCGGCAGAATGAGAGGAAGAAATTTAATAATAATAAATAATTTAAATTTAATTATAAGCATGAAATATTTATTTGAACTATAAACGATTTGTTTCAATTATAATTTGTTACCTATAACAATAAATAATTTTTTATGAACACGAACATAATATATTATTCTCGACTATAATTATTATAAATTTGTTGTCAGTCTCTCCCTTAAAAAAATGTAACTTGGAAAACGTTGCTTCGTTACCTCTCCAAGCTAGTTCTACGCAGCTATGCGAAAAAACTTCTTTTGGAGTCCCTCTGGCGTGTCTTCGTCCCATTGTAAGCACATATTTCTATATTCATCTGTAGTCATAGCGACAGAACTCATTTTATTTTTTTCGGGTACAGCTTCCAACAATTTTCTCTTGCTATCTCGAGCCGCCCTCGCCTCCTTGAACATTTTTGAAGGGATCAATATGTCTCTGATACTCACAAAAATATTTTCCTTGTACTAATTTTGCAGTAGTGTTCCATATGGTTTTGATAACACCCTCCTTGTAATCACTACCATCAATTTTTCGCATATTGAATGCCCAGTCTTTTAGAATGAATGCTAATCTTTCGTTGCTATTTTCTGCATCTAATTTGTAGTTGCGTTCCGCACATAACGTCATAAATTGTCTCCATATATAAGATTTTGATTTTTTTGTGTTACTGGGTATATTTACTTCAAAATTTTGGTTTCTTACTTCATTTGAAGTAGCACCGAAGCGACTCATTTTGACGTTTGCAGCTACAATTATTTTTGGTCAAACTGTCAAACTTTGCATTGCGATCCGTATCCATGGTTACGTCGTTGAAAACACCATGCTGATAGACCAATCAGAATTGAAAGACAGCTGGTGTTTTCGCGATAATACAAGCTGTCTCTGGTTTTTGATTGGTCAGATTTTGTGAAAATTCCAAGGTGCGTGGAATAGTCAGTGTAATGTTGACATGATTGGGTAAAATTGTTTTATATGACATAAAATGACAAAATTTGAATGGTTGTTAGAACTGTCAAACAAATTTCAGGACAATAGAAATATTGGTATGCAGAAAAATGAATTAATCAAACGAGGAAGTCCTCGATAACTTCTACCTTCGCAATTTTGGAGAATTCATAAAAAGGCTCCGGCATTTTTATTTCCCATAAGAGCAAGAACAACCAACAGTGACTTCTACACATATCGGTTGAACTGGACAATCTAGTGGTGATATGTTTGTCTGTAATCATGGAGAATGCCCTATGGTTGTCGCCAAATTGAATATTACTAACTTGTTCATTGTATTCATGGTTAATTGAAAATAAATACTCCCCGTATATCCGCTTTGTTCTTCCGCGTGAATGCGTCAGCGAGGTAGCTATTCACAAGCATGCATCCTTTCGAGCTCTAGCGTTCCATCAATAAAGGCCACAGCTGGAATACGCTTCAAAGGATGTACTTCACCAGTGCTTGTATTCAGGGTTACCGAAGTGGAAAATGTATATTTATAATTACGTTTGTTTGAATGCACCTTTTTGCTGAAAAAAAACAACTGATATCTGACTCGTCATATCAGCTTTTAACAACTTCACCTTTATCAATGTTTCTACATTAGAGTTCAGCAAACATAAAAACTACGAGTAATAATACATTGATGTTGATGTGGGAACTATTACGGTGTTTTTTTCACATTTTCATGTCAATAAGAATTATAATCCGCTTTTCAACCGAAAAAAAAAAAGGAGGAAGTTCTCTAGTCGACGCGTTTTTTGTTTTATGTATGACCACGCACAACTTTTCACAGAATAATCCGATATGGATGATTCTTCTTTCAATGGATAGGAAATACTTCAAAATTGGTCCTATTTGAATTAAAAACAAAAAATCCATTCCTAAGGTTAGGAACATGGTGGATGCTTGTTGGTTTATCCACTGAATTTTTACTCCTCAACCGATTCTACCACGCATAGTTTTGTACTGGGTTATCCGATTTAGGTGGTTCATTCTTTAATTGAATAGGGTATGCTTCAAAGTTGGCTCTATTCAAATTTGAAAAAAAAAATACCTCGCTATGGGTATAAAAATAAGGGATGATTTATTGATTTTACACCTGTGAACCAATTCTGTTGAAACTTGGCACACATATGTAGTTATGATGATACTACAACACAATGGAGGCCCAGAGTTAAATCTGATGATAGAGACGGAAGACAGTCGAGGGATCTCCTTAATGGTTCACATCAGCTACCTCGTGTTTGGGGAAATATGTACATTTATAATTACATGTCCTGACTGACTCACTCATTGACTGATATACGATCAACGCCCAGACCAAACCGCTGGACCTAAGAGCAAACATTTTGATACCATATTTCTTTGATATTTCATCTCTGAAGGACTGAAAAGGTGGGCAAACATTTTGATATTATATTTTTCTGATATTACATTTTCGAAGGGGTGAAAAGGTGGGTAAGAAGGGGGGAAAGTGGAAGTACAGCTGTAATTCAAATTAGAGTCATGGCAATTCGTATTTGGGCTCTTTTTCACAAATAAAGATACATATTTTTCGGGGTATTTGAAAATTCAACTATAAAGGGGTATAATGAGGGTTGAAAGTCACCCGCTTCACTACAGGGTGCTTTAGTGACAAAACAATTGGAAAACGGAAATCCCTCTCATCCTATCTTCCTAAAATTCAGGTTTTCAATCGAATCAAGCCACTTTTTTCCTTGAAGGAATTGAGAGAGTTTATATTCTGATGATTTCCATCTCCAAAACATTCCTGCTGTACAATTTTGTAGATGAACTTTTCTGCATTTTCAACTTCTGTGACACTGAGACAACTTCGACGTTCAACTGTAGGTCTTTTTGAATTGAATGTGAATCGTAAAATTCATGCCATCATGCGAAGGGTTTTATTGATTTTCGAAAAATAATTCAAATGCCAATAATCAGAGCTGCTATCTATCATAGAAGTGACTTTAACCAATGATCACTTCCTCATCACACACTATATCTTCTTGAGGCCATAGTGGGTGGCCTTCTAACCAAGGCAACCTCATATCGACCTTCATTGTCTATGGTGATATATTGGAGGATCTTTCGTGGCACTCTCCAATTCTTCTCTAGATTTTTGCTCTACAGGTTCAATGATCCCCCGAACATCAAATTCCCACAAATCTGCTATGCTGACATTTTTCAAAAAAGTGACATAACTGTCATTGCTAAACTGAAACCGTGATTATTGTGAGGTATCTTCCCCATCGCAGTCCAACCTAGAAGTGTTTCAACAGCCACCAAACCACACTTCAAGATATGCCTTCTTCCAGTGTACAGTTTTGCCGCTACATCAGCCCCCATTGGGAGTTCAATTGGAGATGAATCATGCACATCATTCAATTGAATATTTTCATGCTTGAGTTCCTCCAGCCACCATCCATGATAAACTGGGGAAATATCATTGCAAATTACATACTGATCAAGAATAACTCTAATTTTCTACATTCAGCTTGAGGTCATAACAATTGTGCCATATTTCAGCCGTATTCAATCCTCCTAACAATGGATGAATTATCCGTTCAGTACGTTTGGGCTTATAACGCAGTCTCTCAGCAGTATTTTTCAGAACATATGATCTCTGTGAACCACTGTGTATGACTGCTCGTATCGAATGAACCATGCTCACTGATCATATTAATCCGTAAAGTTTGCAGAAACATATCAGTGTTTGTATGATTTGCCAATGATTGCCCGATAGCTGAAATTTCATAATTTCCTTCATCAGGCTCAGTCAAGTTTTGATTCAGGGTTATTTTATTTGCGTGAAATTCTGGGCACATCAAAACAGCATGTTGCTTGCCACATAGAAGACATTTCAAACGTTCATGGCACTTTCTAGATTGATATCAGTTTTCAGACATCTAAAACAGGCCTTTTTTCCTGTGATATTTTGCGTTTCTGTTCTAAAGAGTATTTATGAGCTTTGAAACAATTCTCACTGCCATGCGCACCCTCGTAGAATATACATTTGACAACAATGTAGCAGTTGGTATCGAAATTTTATTTGACACAGGTTCATTTGATTGTTCATGTCGACTTTTACCTGAACGCAAGCCAAAACCCTCTGCAGCCAAGCAAATCCGCTCTTTATTCTCGACTTCTGACTTCAGAAAACACATAAGGCTTTTCAGACGACTCATAGTCGACGATTCAGGATTTGCCCCGCCATTATTCTCAGAGTGTGTACCAGGAACTGAAAAATGAAAATTCGAGGACTGCTGCTCAGGCAGGCAAGATTCAATTGAAGGAAATAGCATAGCGGAGCCCTCAACTGTGTTTCGACCTCATCATACAGAGTTGAAAGCGTCATTTCATTGTCAGATATGACATTATCCCCGACATATACTCATATTTGTAAGTCATCCCGCCCAAAACGTGATTTCACTTACTTTTTTATAATTCTGAGCAATTGGAGGAAAACTTTCGACTACTTGTCCGCTCTACTGTAGCTTGATACAAGTACTGAAACTTGTCAGCCGCATCTATGTTCGGATCTTCATCGATTTTTCATAACTGACCTCAAAAGGGAAGCCATTTGCATATTTCACCATCAATTTTTTTTTATTCAATTCTGGGTAACTCAAATTTACGCATACCTGGGCCTGATGTGAATTTGCTCACGTCCAAACTGGCTCTGGAACGTCGATGGTCTTCATTAAGAACTATATCTACGTGCTTCTGTCGATTTCCATAGGTTATCCTCAAATAGTTTAAAACTTTGTCATATCCCTCACAAGAATCGATTTCCAACATCAGATCTTTCTCACTCACGCCCTCTTGTAGTGGAGTAACCGAGATTTCTCTGTTGGCTATCAATGAGTTTTCATGTTTCTGCAATAATACTTGTTGTAGGGCTGCCTCTTCAGATAACAATTTATCAAAAGTTCATTGGCACTTTTCGTAAAAGCGGCGCGAAGAACTTTACGATGTTTTTTCTGTTGATCCATTGCGCACAAGAAAAACGACGGTTCGAATCCTGTTTAACGATATAAACGATGAAAGTTTTATCTGCACTAGATCACAAGCCCACACACGGAAGTTAATTCACTCGGGTCCTGTCACAGTCGCCAAAATGCTGTGACCCGAAAAGAGAAGCTACCGCCAAACTCCAGATCACCAGGTTCTTCAAAATTATAATCTGTCGTAAAAATGGTTTAAAATTAATAGTTTATGAACCAGAAAAAAAAACGATAAAGTTATAATATGAAGTATGTTTTCGACAGCAGGGACATATTATTTGACGGTACTGTGACAAGTGAGAAGTTTTGAAAAATGTTGCAAACTTATAAAGTTCCATATTTGACTGCAACATTTCCAACATTCCGGTTCCTCCAGAATGGAACAGGTCTACATTATGTTCTAGTGGTTAGAGATATTAGCAATGGAAAGTTAAGAGTAAAATCACCAGAACACAACCAACTAGCGTCTTCAGAAGATCTGCGGCAAAGAATTGTCGAAGAGAGATGTCGAATGGTTATCTGTTTAACATTTTATCAAATGAGTGGTGAGTAAGTAAGTTAACATAACTTGAGGTATATGATGTAAGTTCTGAAAAAGTATTGGGCCAATGTTCAAGAACGATTGTGAAGAGAATTGCAAGGCTATAAAACGACATCTTACTCGACCCCAATGACATTCAAATATTTTGAGGTGAATCGTAGACTCGCTTGGGGGTTGAAGTGTCATAGTTAAAAAACCTTTCCTTTTTATGAAAAATTGACGAGTTCAAGCGTTAGTCTAAAATTTCGAAGAAGTTCCCGATTATGGCTCTGCTTCATTTTCCTGTATACATATGTTGTGGTGGTTCGACACCCTGAATAGACACGAGAGGTCAAATTATATATTGTAAAGATGATTTTGGATTATCTTTCATTGAATATAAAGCACTTCCAATTATTGATATTCAAAAAAACTGGCGCGGCCAGTCAGAAAGGTAGATTTCAGAATTTGATTATTGATTTTGAAAAAGCCATTGATCAAGCTAACGAATCATGTGTCAGAAAAAAATGGATATTTATTTACTGGAAAACACAAAGAACATTTCTTCTATAATCCTCAAACTCTACAAGCAAAAATTGGAGTTTAAAATTTCTCAAATCACAGAAACAGAAGTAGGAGATTTAAGCCGGTTCTGGCTCTCCCCCCACCACTATGACGTCACGTGTGACCTTGAATGGTTGCAGGTGTGCAATGTGGTGTGTGTTTGACCTTGAGATTTGACTTTGAGATTTGTCATTGAGTTTTGACATGGGGTTTCGTCGACTTTGAGATTCGACTACAGTTTTGACCTTGAGTTTGACCTTGAGATTCATAACATTAAGTATAGACTTTGAGATTTGACCTCGAGTTTTGATGTTGGGATTGTTTCGGCAACCTCAAGATTTGATCTCGATGTTTGTTTCACCTTGACTGAAGCTGTGGTGTAGGCATACATATTCTGTGTAGTCATGACCTTCATGAATCCTTGCACTCTCAAGCGAGGAGGACGTTTGTCCTGTGAGAGAGCTGAGAAGTGAACTGCAGTATTGATGAGTGCGCTGAATGTCAAGAGAATCCCCTCAAATCCATACAGATTGCGCATCGCATCGGACGTCTTGTAGGGTGGGGATATTTCATTGAAATATTCCAGGAGAAGAGTATTTCGAATCAGTGTCTCCTCCAGTGAGCTATTGAAAACAAGTTGTTGAAATGTATTCATGTGATTGTGGTAGAGCTTTCACCCGTAGTGATAATCTTCGTCGACATCAACGGGAAACTTGCCAGGGAGGTCCTTCAGTGAAACGAGTTAAATTGAACAATAGTGATGACTCACCACCTGTTTCACTCTATACATGTGAATGCTGTAATGTGACATTTCCATATTGTCAAGCCAACTCTCACAATAGAACACTCGCACACAGGACGAATTCATGTGTTCACTTGGGAGGTGGTGTACACCTCATTAAAATGCATTCAAGTGTCGCATTTCCAGCTACAGAGTATCTAGTGAGAATATGTATACAGAGTATGCACCTTTTTCAACGATATTAAGCCCAAAGTACTCGAGTTGTTGGAAAAAAACATCAAACTACACAACTCCATCAAGGTCAACATGGAAGTATTTGGAAGTTATGTCATTCAAACACAGGAATTGACAGATATAAAATCATTCAATTCTCCCAATCGTATAGCAGATCGCTCGACTGATTTGAATGGATTATTTGACGCATTTCGTGAAATTATGATAGCCCAAAGTACGGAGTTTGAGGAGCGTGATTCAGGTTTGTACTAACAATTGTTGCAAATGATGAAAGGTTTAATGAAGGTAATTTTTCAGGATGGAGTTGCGAGAAAATTATGTTCCTTGAGGTGAACATAAACAAATACAG
>JAFIRS010007101.1:0-28285 GCA_018342105.1 Gonioctena quinquepunctata | reverse complement strand
TATATTCTGGATATTCCGGGAAGATTCCTCATGGAATATTCAAGGAATATCTAAAATTTTCCCCACCAGCACATTCTAGGAATATTCCAAAAAAGATATGTATATCCCTGGCAGATTTAAGAATATTCCAATATATCAAAAATAATATTCTATGAATATTCATGGAATATCCAGTGCTGTCTGGGTATAGTCCACAATTCACTTGTAGCCATTACATGTGAAACTGGGGATCATGAAGCAGTTTGGAAAGTCACTCGATAAAAACGGGAACTGCTTTTCCTTAGCCAAAAATTTTCTCAGCTCACTATGGAAAATAATGAAGTCCGTATTTTTGACGTTCCCCAAATTAGACAACTTACGAAAGATTCTCAATTTGAAAATTCTATGACTGAACTTGAATAAAGGGCTTGGACAGCTTTCGTCTCTGTGATGCAAAACTTTCTAGGAAATAGAAAACCAGAAAATTATATTGAAGTTGTAGAACACCTCCTTTAACAATTGAGAAATATGAGGTGCAATAAGATCACAAAACTCCACTTCCTCCATAGTGACCTGGACAGGTTTCCGGAAAATCTAGGAGATATGAACTAGAAGCAAGGAGAGCATTTGCATCAAGATTCACGAGTCATGGAAGAACGTTATCAGGGTTTCTGGGATACAAATATGATGTCTGACTATTGCTGGTCCCTGATTCCCAAGTACACACATAAGAGAAGAGCTTTAAAGCGAAGTTTTTCAGAACTCAAGGATTAATTTTTTTTTCTTAGAAAATGCTTGTCTTCTTCTGTTTTGATCGCAGATATCTGAAACTAGTGTAATCATTCAAATTAATATAATTTTTTTGAATGAATTTGCAGAACATTACGCCGTTTTGTTCAATTGTTGTTTTCCAATGATAATAATGATAACAAGCTTTATTTCCTGATTTGAATTGTATAGAGGATTTCAAACTTAACTAAGGACAAGATAAAACTTGGATGAAGACAAGATGAAACTTAACTAGAGACATTATAGAATTAATCTAAAAACAAGATGGGGAGAGAGTTCAATATGATACAAAACAATGGGCAATAGTTGAAACTCAACAATTAAACATTATTATTTCATGAATAAAATTAAGTTACACATTGGTATTTTGAATATTTCATTTAATTTCACTGGTTTGCACCTTTCACAATCTGGAAACAAAATGAATGAAGCAGGGAATTGCAGAACTGTACGATATTACTTTGCACTGATAAGTTACCGCGTACACCAAATTATTTTTCACGAATGGAAAAATATTAAATTGTTTTTTGAGTTTTGCCTATCAGACCAAATTATTGTAGAGACATATTCAATCCAACATGAAACTTTGAAGAAGAAATTGTTTTCCAAACATACATACTGAAAAACAATGCATATCCAGATGCATTTGTGGAAAACAATGTCAATAAAATCACACACAACAATACACAAATCAACCGAGTAATAAACTCGGTACAGACACAATCACCAATACCTCTCAGAAATAACTAGTACCTTATGATTTCGGATGATCTGAAGTGATTAAAAGGATTTTCAACAGATATGGCATCAGAACAACTAACATATTGAAATCGATCCTTACACAAAGAAAACTAAAAAACAGAAGGAAAATTAAAAAATTCTATATAAAATATACCTTGTTCTTATGGCAAAAGTAATATTGGTAAAACGTTAAAAATGCGCTAGGGTTGACATCGAGATTATGATAAGAATCGATAGATCAGAGGTTCGAAATTATCAGAACATGTTGAAAAGGAAAACATTCTCAATTGAATATTGTATAGATTTTCCTGTGAATTCACAAATCCACGATTTGAATGAAGTATTTTTTTGTGACAATCTAATAGCTCAAGCTACCCTGGACATTGAACTACATCCCATACATATTGAGAAATGACTCTAACACAATGGAAAAAATCTGAAAGTGAAAATTTGCATTTTCATTCAAATAGTTATTTGATTTTCTATTCCACATCTGATTTTATGGATATTTTGTTCATATTTTCAAACAAATCAATCTATCACAGGTGTTAATGTAAAAAAAACATTAATTTCAAAGTGTCTATCAAAAAAATGTTTCTGAGATTTTTCATTCTTTGCAAAGTGAGATTGCTTCTAGAAAATGTGTTTCCCATTTCTTGCGTTCTTCCTTATGATCGTGGAAGCTTGAAATCGATTTTCGTCGATAAAAATGTATTCAAGACCTTGTGAATGCGATGCGTCTCTTGCATCAATGTTACAAATGTTTTCTGGTGAGTACAGTCTTTTGAAAAGCATTCTATTTTTCTCCTCATTCATCTATATGCTTTCTTAATGAAGACTGGTATAGAAAATCAAATAGCTATCTGAAAAAAAAATGAAAATTTTCACTTGTATATTTTTTCATTTGAGTTAGAGTCCTCTCTAAATATATATCAGATGTTAGATATTCACAAAAAATAACTTCATGTTAATCGTAGATTTCCCAATTCACTGAAACATATTTTAATACAATATTTAATTGAGAATGTTTCCCCTTTCGACATGAATACCTCACAAGATGTTATCTTGAACGATGGAAGATAGTGACTAAAGTTTATCTTTCAGTTGCAGATGATCCACATCCTGTTCATATTTTCAAACTGATTTATCAGAACCTATTTTGAAATTTAATGGCGATCACATGGTAAGATGGAGGAATTAAATGAGAATTCTACCTAAAGAAACCAATAACAAAAAAATAAAACTATTATCTGGGAAAAACTGTTTTTGAACAAATTCTTTCCATATGGCTACCCGTACTGAAAGAAGATCTGGCAATTTTACACTCCATACATCAAATGAATAATACAATGTCTCATCATCCTTTTGTCAGAACTCATTTGACATTAGTAAAAAAAGATCACGTTTGAAAAAGAGCGAGAACCGATGAATTTAGTTCATACTCAAAAGTATTTCGAAAATTGGAATGGATACGGTTTCCGAAACGACAATAGTGTATAGAGAAATATAGTTTTATTCAATAAATTTTTTTGATAGACAAAACTTAGAATACGACACGTAACTGAGTATTTGAGTATTTTTTCATTCGGAAAAAATAATTTGGCATATAGTCTGGCCAAAAAGTGCTTTTTGGGCTATTATTTTTCTTTGGAAACGCAAAATTATGAGTGAGGTGTCATTCGATTCGTAATGGCATTCAGAAAAAAGTAAAAAAAAACCCGTTTGCAAATATTGGAACTATTATAAACAATTTAATAAAAAAAAGAGGTGTTTGGTTTTTCGCAAGTATCTGAAAAAGAATTGCAGATATCCAAATTCGGAGGAATAAT
This sequence comes from Gonioctena quinquepunctata, assembly GCA_018342105.1. Taxonomy (NCBI): domain Eukaryota; kingdom Metazoa; phylum Arthropoda; class Insecta; order Coleoptera; family Chrysomelidae; genus Gonioctena; species Gonioctena quinquepunctata. The sequence goes on along the minus strand of JAFIRS010007101.1, from coordinate 24,947 downwards.
TCGAAGAGAGCAGGACATTTCTTAAAAAACCGGAACTGTACCACCAATATTTATAATTTTAATCGAACGGTGAAAATACGGGTAAAAACGGGTGTTTTGGTTCACGTGCACGTCACCGGCTCGGATACTTGTACAAAAAAACAAAAAAAATAACCAATTAAATATGAATATTAAGGAATGAAAAAATCCAGGTAGGTACTTTCTAAATACATGAATAATCAATAATCCGTCGGCAAAAAAAAATTACCGCAATTTTTCTATCAGTAATGCTTTTATTAATTAACAATTCACAAGTTGAAAATTAACACAAAAACCTAATAATTGTTGATTTATTGAAAATATAAACAGGATGTTCATAAAATCAGATGTGGAATCTCTGCGACTGAAAGATAAACTTTAGTCACTATATTCCATTTTAATCGTGGATTTTTCAATTCACAGAAGAATCTTTCTATCAATATTCAATTGAGAATGTTTCCCTTTTCAACATCTAATAATTGTTAAAATGAAAAAATTTTCTTCTTTCTTTTTAGAAGCTATTTTTCAAAAGCTTAAATAACGATCCCCGTTGGAAATATACAAAAAATGTGTTTTTTCAATTTTCTATAAACAATGCAAGACATTGAGAAATGAAATATATAAATAAAGCATCGTGATATGTGTCCTGGTGCAGCATATCACTCTATACCCAGTAATCCAAAATATGTGTCTAAAACATTTCTGAAACAACTAATTTTTCATTTGAATTGTTTTTTCTTTTGACTCAGATACATTTGTGAAAGATACCAGACACCAGAAATGACCTACGTATGAAACGTTTCAATAAAAATGTTCCTGGAACATATTTCAACTGTGTTTGAATACATTTAGATATATTTCCCCGGCAATGTTTCAGAAGGAACACATATAAAACATGAAATAACCACTCAAGAATTTATTTTGAAATATTTCACGTGCAATGTTCCAGAAAAAACATATAAGGAACATATTATATAACTGTATAATATGTTATTAAACATACATGAAACATCTCACATAATTCATGAAAAATAGGTAGGTTAAGCCAGAATTCACATAAATGATTTCAATGCAATGGCTTTTCGTTTTGTTACAATAACACTTCATAATCCGTTTTCGTATCAGTGGTAATTATGTCAATTGACATTGTTCCTGAAGATGAATGAAACAAATTATTTTTATTCTAGCCACCAATATATAAATAGAGTATACTTATACAAAATGTACTCAACATTATAAGGCTGGAGGTGGATTGTTATCCACAGTTTCCCTTTTGAACCTTAGAGTTGCCAATCGAAACCAGGTAGCAGTGCGTTTTTCGAATTCCGTGTCAGACATACCAAAAAATCGCTTTCGTGCAGCATCTGAAAAATATTTCAAGTGAACACCATTTCGAATTATTTAATCTGAATATTATTATTGCAAGAAAGCTATATCTCTTGTAATCGAAAAAACGGAATATTAAAATGAATACTTCCATTTGATTATTCGGAAGCCTCCATATTTTGTATCAATTGAAGAACCATACACCTTTCAGAGTTGATATATCTAACTATCAAATTATCAAGGGGACAGTTATTTTTTCATATCACGAACACTGTCTGGACAGTTTGTTGGAAAACATTATCATCAGGCCTCTTCTGATCAGGTCATTGGAGAAAATACAGTCTTATAATTTTCCTCAAATATCTCTTAGTTTTTGAAATTGAAATTGTAATAATAACCAGTTCATACATAAAGATGAAAAGCAATGTTTTAATTAATAAGTATATAAATAAATTATTTAAAATTTCAGCGTTGCAGTTCTTCTGATTTGTCTGTTTTCCATTGAATTCAGTATTTTCTATGAAAAAATTTTGAAGACAATTAGCAAGTGCATGCAGGCAGCATGCATCAAATCAACCATTCACCAATGTGAATGATTATTTCATGAATTCAGATTAAATCGTTTAGATCCGATAGACAAGATCTGTTCTCGAAAGTTATTATGTTTGAACCAGAACTCTTAAAAACTCTCAAAAAAACTACCAAAATAGTGAAGACGCCATAACTTAACCTCCAAAATGAGTTGCCTGAAATAAACAGTTTTACGTACCTGATATTGGCGATTCATTGTAATTTTAATTATTACACATCAAACCCTCCTTTCGAAAAGTGTATAACCGACGACGATGGCAAAGAAATATTTGAAGATGGTCCACAGCATAACAACAAATACCAAATACCACTGTGCTGTGATCTGTGATCATCATTATTCATTATAGATGGTCGCCCGCAAAACATCAGCGCATGCGCGTATAATGAGTAAATTGCATTCATCATGCATAGCTTGAAGATAATGGTGGTAGATTTTTTCTGTACATTTGAAACAATTCAATCTGTACATTTGAAACATTTTAGACACATTTACTTGTGAATGTGAAATGTTAGATGTTTATGATATGTTTCTGAAACGTGCGTTGATAATGTTTGAAATGACTCGATTGTTCCGTTGAAATGTTTCATACATTTGGAACATTTCAGTCTGTACAGTTGGAACATTTTAGACACATTTTCTTGTGAATGTGAAATGTCAGATGTTTATGATATATTTCTGAAACGTGTGTTCAGAATGTTTCAAATGATTCGATTTAGGGTTCCATCAAAACGTTTCATACACATTATGTGTTTACTGGGTACAGTCAGCACATAAGGGGTGGAATAAATTCGCTTAAGTCTTTACCGGCCAGAAGAGAAAAATTGCTCGTACACGTCAATTCAGATATTTAAACGTGCACGAGAAGGAATCACTCGAATGTTAAAAGCACGCACTACTCATGATATGATCCTGGTAGATGCAGGCTGGAGCTGGCTGCAGATAGCCTGGCCGATCGAGTCAAAGAATGTTTCTAAAATGTTAGTACCCACAGCAAATATAAGAAAAATCATTTAGTGCCTGTGCAAAATATGTGCACACGTTTTGAATGTCCTTTCTTTTGAAGAATATCTCATTCAACAATAATTCCTAATGTGCACTCCATTTGCTTGTATCACTATCAGGTCAGATTGGCTGAGCGATCTAAGGCGCCAGTTCAAATTCTGGTTCTGGGAAGGAAGCGGGGGTTCAAACACTACACCTGACAAGTTTTTTTCCCCTTCGAGATTGAAAATAGATTTCTCATGGGCGTCTCAAAACGAATCACTTGGGCCTCCCAGAATAAATCATTTGTCAATTTCGAAGGGAAAAAAAAATAAAAAAACCGACAGTGGTGGGTATAGAGCCCACGCCCCCTTTCAAAAACCAGTGTTTGAATCTGGCGCCTCAGATCGCTTGGCCAATCTGATTTGATAGTGATTCGAACAAATGAAGTGCACATTAATGATAGTTGCTGTACCAGAAATTTTCCGAAAAAGGACATACAAACTTTTTGCATTGATTTTACCCAGGCACTAAATAATTTTTCTCATGTTTGATGTGAGTAATAATATTTTAAAAACGTTCTGTTACCCGATCGGCCAGGTTTTCTGCAGCCAGATCTCAATATGTATCTTCCATCATGAGTAGTGCGTGCTTTTACCATTCCATTGAATCCTTCTCGGCAATTTCACGTATCGTATGCAGATATCTCCTTTCAAGTGGCACTATCAAATACGAAGGTTGCTAGCTGAAAAAATGTCGATGGCGTCATAACTGGCACAATTATGACGACACCCAAAAGAATTATATGTCAAAACGTGCACGTTCAAAATTACAAATTGAAGTGTACAAGCGATTTTTCTCTCCTGGCCTTGTGAAGACTCTCTTTTGGCCTTGTAAACATTTATTCCAATATGTTAATATTTTGACCTTCAATATTAATATTGAAAAGAACTATAAACGTTTACACGTTCTTATTTTTACTTTATCTCTCATAAAAATTGTTTATGTGCAATTTTTCTTTGTAATGGTTCATAATTTTATATTTTAGAGCCCTGAGGATGGCGAAATATATTGCCGAAACGTTGGCTAACTGAGAAATATTGGTTTTCTATGAGAGACCTAACCTTAACAATTTCTTTTCAATTTATTCCAATCTTTACGTGCTCACAGTATAATACATGAGAGTGAAATAGGCTGTTACTGCAGCATTTTCATTTGAAAATACACTGATATTATTTTGGCGAATACTCCTCCAGCCAGTTTTGAGTTCAATGCATAAATCGATTCTTAGGTTTGCCGATATGCAGAAACGATCCCCTATGAAGTATTTTTTGTAACACTGATAATTTTTCACATTTGTTGAATGAAATAAAGAAAATGTAATCCTCGGCAAATTTGTTCAGAACTCATAAACGATAACCGAGTTGTCGATATACCAGAAATAATAAATTCTATTCATTCCTGTTTTTTCTCGATATTTCTTTGACTCTTGATGACATATTCTTTGATATACAGACTGATTCACGGTGGATTGTACAATAGACGTTTATGGTGTAGCAGGCTACGGATCACTCCCAATATTTGGACATTCCCAACCCAACTAAAATATTTTCTACAATGCGGTCTTCTCACTTCTATTGGAAAGTACTTGCAACTTTGATATTTCAAATGGAAATGAATATAATATCAATTTCCTGCCAATTTCTCCTGATATTTCTCTATACCTATCTGTAACCATTTTCGAAATAAAACTTTCTTCGGACAATTTCATCTCAAAGATGGTGATATATTCGAGCTCAGTGATACAATGATGCCAAAATTTGGTTCAGAGTAAGGTATACTTGCAGGCTTCCCATGCGTTAGCATAGACAGCACATCAACATTCAATGGACTTCCATTGTATGAACATCTCTGGACATTTGGACCTCCATATGAAGACCATTGATTGATGTAAACATACAATGGACGTCCAATGGTCGATACAAATTTTAAACTTTTGGATATCAATAGGACGTCCATCTGAGGACCTTATTTAAAAAAGTGCATATCCAATGGACTTCCAATGGACTCCCAATGGACCACAAATATCTTAATAACGTACTTTTTTTACGTCCGGAGGACGTTGTTCGTTGTTTTGTTTTTTGAACCTATGGACTACAAATGGACGCAATGTACATAATAAAACCAATATTACTATGGTACAATGGCAATCATATCTGGACCAATTGTGATTGATGTGAGATGCAATATACTGTAATTTATGAATTTTGTCTTATAGTGTTGAACATCTCATACACAACAAAACTTATATTACGAGTAGAAGAGGTACTTTTTGTAAAATAGGTTTTATTGGGTATGTCCAATTTTGAAAGTGTACAACAGTTCACCAGATATAAAATGGGAGAAATAAATACAAAAACACCATTTTCACAACTTTTATTTATTAAAAATTATATTAAAAAAATGAAATCAACATATTTATCTATATTTTCTTTCTTTTGCCCTTATTAGCCACTTGGAAACATAGTCTTCACATTTTTTTTGACAAATTTTTTCGGAGTTGTGCCGCATCTAAAAAAAAAAAAACCATCAAACATTAACTTTCCCAATTTCAGTGCAAAACGCTCAAAAGTAATGAACAAAAGGACAAGCAAGTATTTCAACCCTTTCGCGCCGCCATTAAAGTAAACCATATCTGATTGACAGATATAGTTTACTTTAAGCTTGCGAATATTTACCTCTAGAGGAGCCTGATCAGTTTTACTTATTTGTAATAAGTACCGTTTTTAACGATTGTTTTTCATTCAATAATGAATAAAAACACATTTAAATAACTAATTAGTTCTATTTTCACATTTTTACACGCAAAAAACCTAAATGGAACATCAAAAATGGAATATTTTAGTTATTTCCAATGAAGTTATCGTCAAAGAAATGTTAGAGTTTAGAATATTAGCCATACAAGTGTATTTCATAACCAATTCTCACACAGGAAAAGCTCTTATTTTGAGGTTATAATAGTTTCACAATTGGCAGTGTGATGAATATAGAGTTCGATAACAACAATTTTTATGAAACTAATTCGGTACAAAAAATAATAGTGAGCAAGTCACCAGTCAGAGTTTTATGAAAAACATCATATGTCGAACGTAAATAATATAAAAAATATGGCATCACCCTTCAACGGTAGCATACCATTAATCGTGCGGCAAAACGTGATTTGGAAATGGCAGTTATTCATAAATAAATATTCAATTTTACTCACCATAACACACAATATGAAAAATTCCTCCTACTACGCCGGTTTTTCTAAACGCTGTAAAGAAAAAAAAAACAAGAACAAACTACTCCAATCTTCAATCGCTCGTCTCGTAGCGACGGTAATGCATAAAATAAGCGATCTGTGATTGGTAACGGCGGAAAGTTTGGAAGACATGATCGACTAACCACGCCTAAGCAGAATAACCATACAAAATTTTCAACGATATAACCACTATTCATCCAAAATTGTTTATAACTTCGGTAATGGTCGCAGCGCTTATTTCAGACAATGCGCCTACGCATAACGAATTTTGCAAAACAAATTTGGTACAAAATAGGACGTCCGTTGGATGTCCAATTCATACTCTACAAAGTACGTCCATTGGACGTCCTTTTTTGTTTATGGACGTTCGGATCAATTCTGAAACTCAAATAGACGTCCAATGGACGAAGTGTGCTATCTGGGATAGTTAGTTCAATATGGGGTGGTTCAAACATATAGTTATTTCGTTTGCTTGAACAAGTAGTCCTATGGACTATTTCAAACGGACTATTCCAAACGGAAAACCCTGTTCATCATTACTAATCCGGAAAGCTTCTGAAAACTGCCGTTAATGTATGTACATCATACCTCTACCTAACTGGTCGAGTTTCTGACTAATGAGAATGTATTTGTGAAAATGTCCCTTCAAAAAGATATCTCACCAGTCAGTTCCCGTATTTTGAAGTGTTCGGAAGTAAGTGGCCTTCGTTTGGAACATGTTTTGAAATTGATTTGTTTGAAAATATGAACAGGATGTTCATAAAATAAGAATATTGAGAATATTTCCCTTTTTTCATGTTTTGAAATGTCCCTATTTTCGTCAACAGAAGCCTGTTTTTCAATTTCGTCATGCTATATCAAATATATACTTGAGTTGATGTATTGAGTTGGAGGGTATAATAGTGTAATATTCAATAACTTTGAGCATTGATGGATGTTTCATTTATTCCAAGAATATTTGTTTTCTATTCTATTTGAATAAATATATTGAAACATCATCATTCCTCGGCTAGTTCCAATATTTCCCCACCTTCGACATACATTTCACCGTATGTCAGACGATCCACTTTGATTACCATCCCAGGATAAAAAAAACATCGTGGTACTTCACTACAATATAGTCTTCCCCTTTTAAATGGGAAATATGAACTTTTCATTATTCAGCATATTATCGTTTTCTTTCTCAGAGTCTTCAGTTTCTGAAACATCATTTTGCTTTGTGTTATTTTTGCTTTTCTCTTCGTCATATTTTCTCTTCTCAATGTCATTTTTCCTTTTTTTTCTGGTTCATTTCAGTTTGCTCGGTATTCTTCTTCAATCTCTTCTGTTCTCTTTCTTCCTTTTCGCGAAGTTCTTAATTTTTTTTTGTCTTTCTTTCTTTGTTGGTAAGCCTCCTAATCTACTGGAGAAACAGCAGCCGGTTTTTTTTTTCAGTTTTCGTTTACGTGGATTACTTTATGTTCGTTTAGGTTCCCAGAATATTTTTTTCAAAGGAGTAGCGATATCAGATTGTTTTTTTTGTCATCATCACATCACCAATGGGGGAGGTAGTTCTCCCTTACTGTTGCACATAATGAGGGCGGTAAGGCATTCTTTTTCGACATTAGTTATGAACGAATTGTCCCCTTTTGACGATAAAAGAATTACCGTTTCGTCATAATTGTATACACATCTGGGTTCTTTGGAAATATCCAAATAATCCCTATATCGAAAATATGATTCTATTTCCAGGAACCAATTACGAATCTGCGCTTCTGTTCCTCGGGCTGGTGGGTTGGAAAGATTTTGGGTAACTATTTTACTGATTTGTTTTCGCCGACTAAGAAAGCCTTCGTACCAATGTTTTTGATTGTCTGGAAAAGGGTTGGGTCTCTTCAGTCAGTCATCAGAATTTGAACACTGTCACATAACTGTGTCTTTGTAATGGGAAAACCTTGTTTGGCCATAATTAATATCCAGTCGACTAATATTTCTTCTTCTTCTGAAGACAAAATAGTGGATACTACAGTCTTGCACTCAATATTTTTTCTCCCATAATATTCGTCGAATAAAGTCATTCTCGGGATATTAAATCTTCTGCTTGCTTCAGAAATGCTCATAACACTTTGAAAAGCCTGTAGCGCATTGCGAATATTTTCCACAGTATACGGCTTCTTTGATTTGTCCATTTTTGTCTGAAATTGAATAGATATTTTTCATAAAAAGTATCTGAAATAATTCAAAGAAGGAGTTGACGAAAGTACGGGTTGCAAAAAATTATCAAATACACATTTGGCTTCAATGTCATTAACGGTGACCCAATAGTAGTTACATTTTGGTCCTGAATTCGGTCACAATTATTTTACTTATTCAACACCAGAAATAATTCAATAAGTAGGTGACAAAATTAGAGCTCACGAAAATGCATTTAAATGTTATTAAACTCCTAAATTTTTAACCTGAAAATGCACCTTGACTTCCTTCGAATACCATATAATGAAAACATGCTCTTGGCATTTATTTCGTCAGTAATGACGAAAATAGGGACATTCTACATTTTTCGTGGCACAAATTTCGTCACCCACTAATTTTTCATAAAAATAATACGAATGTCCTCAAACACGTACCTGTATTGCTGACACATGTTTTATCGAACATTGATTCCAAATGCTCAAGTATATTTGAGGTTTTAGTAACAACCTGCTGTTAACTTACGTTAGTAATTTGAATGCTGTTTCACCACTAATGTCGGCAAGCATCTGTTATGATAATATTCTGAAAGTTATCATGCAGTAAGAAGAAATAACAAGTGACAAGCGTTGTTGCCGGATGTTCAGGGAATTCTTCATGAAGTCAACAAATTTTATATTAGGTGAATCTAATGCTTAATACAATGAAAAACTTGCAAAACTGACGAAATTAGGGTCACCGACGAAAATAGGAATACTTACCTCAATTGTTTTAGTAATTTTATAGTTTTTTTACCATATCCATAAATAATAAACAGCTATGAGGACTTCGTTTGATTAATTTTGTTCCACAGTTTCTCACATTTTGAACTTCTAAATAGGAGTAAATGTCGATATGATTATCGATATTATCATGAGAATGACACAATACAAAAAAATAATGGCCTATGTATCAATATCCGATGGAGATATAATTTTCAAGGGACATTTTTACAAATAAATGCTCATAAGTCAGAAATTCGACCAGTTATGTATAGGTATGGTAATAATATACTGGGTGTTCCATTTGGAATACTCCATTTTAGTAACTTTTTCAAGCGAACGAAATAACTATATTTTTGAACTTCCCTGTATCAAATTAACCAGAATTTAGCTAACGCTCGCCAAGCCTCCAAGTATAACACCACTCTGAACCGAATTTCAGTATAATTGTATCAGTGAGCTCGAAGATATCAGCATCTTTAGAGATCATGTTTTCTGACGAAAAAAATGAAATTAATTTTTATTTCGAAAACGGTGACAGATAGGTCCGGGAAATATCGGAAAAAGTTGTCAGAAAATTGAAGGAAATTCTAAAAATGATGGTAAATACAGGGTGTTTCGTTTGAAATATCAAAGTTGCTACTACCAACTTTCTAATAGAAGTGGCAACACCGCATCAACGAAAATATTTTAGTCCAAATATGCTCTCCATCGAACATTCAGAGTGATCCGTGAATCAGTCTGTATAAGCCTTCTAGGGCTTGAAAATTATTGTTAAATCGTTCAAACCATAAAAAAGGTGGGTCCGTAAAAAAAACCAAAATAACTTGATGGTGGCCGTGAAGACACGAAACGTCGTATCTGAAATTTATTTGAACACTATTATAGAAAACTTTTTACCATTTTTTTATATTTTTATAAATAAAAATCCCATGCGTAAAAAACATTTTTTTTTGTTTTCCCTGTAAAACTCGAGAAGGGCGAGAGTCCCTCTAGATTTTTTTCGATCAATGTAATGCTCTCCAAAATAGTTGATTTTTTGCCCATTTAATCGTCTAGTATCTCTTATGCTTATCTCTCGACGCCAGAAACAACTCTAATTTTACTCCCCAATTGTTGGAACCAGACTACATAAGTATTATGGGATACATTTTTGTGAATATTTCTAAAGTGTAACACAATAACTGTCATTGAAAATTCTGCCAACAAGTTGGATGAGTGTCATGCCAAAGCTCTGGGGGTTTGAGAAATAGTTTGAAATGCGATCTACTCTTTGAAAAAAAATGCCGAATTATTGAAGTTAGGTTTAGAGAATATTGGAATTTAATTAAATTTGCCATCACTTGAGAAATTTTTTATTTCCATTTGTTAGTTCAATTTGAAACAATATTTTCGTTGGTTGGAGTTTCAGATATATGTTGAATTTTGAACAAACTGTATTTGTAGAGAAAGAGATAATGAATTTGATATCAATAGCCCAAAGCAACCCACCAGAATGAACTCGGGAACGGATATAGTTGGGTATGTTGGGGGATGTTGGGGATGTTGGAACACTGGATGTTGGGGATGTTGAAACACTGGATACAAGAGGGTTATATATATATATATATATATATATATATATATATATATATATATATATCAGTCACTTTTCTGGATGTTCCATAATAAACAAAAATACACGACTACTAAAACCAAGCAAACTAGATTCGCTGAAAATAAGTCTTTAATATTACCAATTTTTCGGAAAGCACATACACAATGGTATATATTTTTTTACGTCCCAAAACTACAATTTTCTGCCACATGACATAAAAACTATAAACTCCTTGCCAAAGTATAAAAACACTATATTTATATATGAAAATAAAAACCAGCTGAAAATTTTCTGATAACAAAAAAAAAATTCTTCTCTTTTGACTGAAACAAACTCTCGTCACACACCTCTTTTTCTCTTGCCGTCGCATTTCTTTCTATTTTTATTTTCTTTTCTCTTCTTTTTTATTTTACTTTTGGTTTTTATCTCTTTCTCTTCCCTCGTGAAATTCTCAATACTAGGGTACCTAATTCTGTTACCGCTAATCTTGATGAAACACTTAAACCACTTCAAATACATTTCAAGGCCACAACACAAGCAATTAAAATGCTTATGGTGGGTTGTCTGTTTTTGAAGTGGAATATAATAATATTTAGAAATTATAACATGTAAATTATGTAAATTATGGTATGTGAATAAATGAAAAAAAAATGAGTACATTTCATGAAATCATATTATTTTTTCATGAACAATATCATTCCTCGATGTTAGCATCTTCTATTTTTTTCAGGCCGAACGTTTGCCGATCGAGAACGAGAACGTATTGCTGCCCAGGCTGGCAGAGACACAATATATTAGGACTTTGTATTTTACGTGAGTGAAATTTTTTATTTTTCCAACGAACAATTTTTCTGTAATAGATCTAATATATCACCATAACCGAATTGGAAAAGTTTTGATAATATGAAGGCCAGTTATATAGGCGTTACAGTTCAGTTATCCTAGGAGTTAAAGGTATCACAACACTATAAAAATATATCTGTTACCTTCACATAAGTGACTTGAGTAAGGTAACGAAGATTCTATGTCTTCCTTCATTTCAGTCTTTCAGTTCAATTATGGAATTTCACAACTACTTGATAATTTCAATGTACAAAAAATTGCAGTAATATAAGTACATCAAAATTGTTCATTGGAACTATATGTGATGGATTCTTTCATTGATTATATTCTTCATGAATTTTCAAAAACACCTACAAATATATATTACCCATTCAAATCAATTTTATAATTTTTCACAAATTATGAATCAAACCAAATCAAATGACGAGAATTACACTTTCAAAAATATTTATTTCAGCTGTTTGTTCAAGACAATGTGGTCAGGGCCAATGCGTCTCTCCAAATGTGTGTTTATGTGAAGGTGGACAAAGATCATCAGCATGTGGACAGAGCTTCAAGCAAATCCAAGGTATGCATTTCGATCCATTTGACAACAAACATTTCATAGTAGTTTATCCCCGTTTCTACCCTATTTTGAAAAAGAGCTCTTTCAAGAAGCGAAAATGGATTTCATTAACTCAATTCATATAATACTTTGTATAAGTCACAAATATTATCTTATGAGATGTTCAGAAAATAATTAATTCATTTCCATCTATTTGAATAATCGAAGAGTTAAAAAATACAGGTAGTATGATGATTTCAGCGTGGTGCTCCATCTTGTTTCGAAATTTAATTCTTTTAGCATCACCCTTCCCATCAGGAGACTAAAAACATATTTTTCAATCCTCCCCCATACCCAATAGCATGAACTGTTATGTGAACATCTTCGGAGTTGTAAAATTCCATAGGACATTTAGCTGTTATAATTTTGGTTGAATTTGGATGTTTCCAGTGAACATATAATGGATGCCATTTATGGAAACAAACTTTTTATTTCTTTATGTAACTTGAAAAAAATCCTGTTTTCGCTATCGATTGATGTTAACAAAACTTATATGGCATTTGTGGGAGATAAGTTATATTCTCACAAAGCTCTCAGGTTGCCATGGCAGTAAAGAAATAATATCATCTTTCCAGTGAAGAGAATAACTGTATATATTGTAATTATTGTAGATACAAGAAAGGATGTAACTAGCGCTGTCTCATTAAGGTCAAAATAATTTTATTCGTCAATTCCACTATTAAATTTACCCTTTCACATTATAAATATATATATATATATATATATATATATATATAAACAGGATCAAATTATAGGTAGCGACACCTATAATCTGTGTGGTGAAGCTTAGACCTGTTATCGTGGAATTTTGAAGACACGAAAATTTTCGTGCAACATCAATATGTCACCGACAGATGTCAGCATAGGCATAGGCCAACCCACGATACCAATAGTCGTACTTCTCGTGCGTTATGAACGCAATACAAATAACGAGAATATGAGATATCTGTTAGGAATCCAAGAGAGATCACCATCCGTCTACAGCCTGTTTCATGGTTTCCCAATCATCAGGTCTAAGCTTCACCACACAGATCATAGGTGTCGCTACCTATAATTTGATCCTGTTCACATTTCTGTACGTACCGAAAGGTAATAACTCCACGAGATATCTGATACGAATTTGAAAGAGACCACAGGCCGTCCTGATGATTGGGAAACCATGAAACAGGCTGTAGACGGATGGTGATCTCTCTGCGATTGAGGGATTTGATTAGATGCAGTTTAGTTCCGATAGAAAAAACCAATAAATACTGTTCTATTCCTTATTTAGGCAAAGTTTCTCTGGATATCTTGAACATTTTCAGACGTTTCGGTAATGATATCAATTTCTCCTTTTAAACTACGGATTCGATTTCCAAAATGTTAGTCAATACTAAAGATAAAGTACCTCTCTACAGAATTTCATGTTCACAGACCGATTGTGTTGCCCAATATGTCGGTCAGAGTGGTAGAAAAATAAAAACAAGAGTTGGTGAACATGTTAAACTGATTGAGAGTTCTAGAAACCCACACATAGATGATTATAATACCAAAAGTTCATTTGCTAACCATATTCTTAATCACAACCATAGCTTTGATATTGAGACTGATTTAGATATTTTACATGTTTGCCAAAAGGGCTCTTTACTCAATTTCCTTGAAATATTTGAGATCAATGCTGTCATAAACAATCCGAGTGTCATTTCCTTAAATGAACAAGTACAGTTTGATTGTCGAAAGTTTTTTAATTCCCTTACATTTCATTAGAACTTTTTTCTGCCTCGATCTCCGATAAACCAATTGTTCTATGTCATAGTGCATTTGTTCGTTTGGTGAACAAGTACAGTTTGATTGTCGGAAAGTGGTGTGGTTTTCCTTTCTTCAGTACAAGTTGCACTTCGGGGTGTTCGTTGGAATAACTAGTCTGTCACATACATACTGTTCTTTATTTTGATACACAATTGTTCTACTCTTATAGATATATATATATATATATATATAAATTTGTAAATATGGAGAGGTGACATCTGAGCTCTACGTATGGTATAGTAACTGCTTTGGTTGTGATTTACATCTAGTTCATATTTGTTCCGTGCGTGGAGTTCTCTTGTCGCCGTTCCATGGTTAGGTTTGATAATTCAGCCTGACAGATGGATGGCTCTTTGGGTGCTGTCAATCACCGCCATTGCTTCTGTTGTTTCCTCATGTCGTCAATTCATTTTGCATCGGCTAAAGTATTTAGCCCTCCCAAATTTCAAAATGGGACACAGCCCTTGAAAGGGAAATCCCAACTTTCCATATGGTCCAAGTTATGAACATTGGAATTAAAATAATTTTATATCATTAACCTACAAACTATTTTTTCATCTCCATATAAGTAGCACTTATTGTATCACATTACCCATGTAACTAAGTCTTTGTTCTTCTTTTATTGTAGAATACTTTTATTATCTGCTGATGATGAACCTATAGAGGTTCGAAACATGTTCACCTAATCGATGGTATTTATCTAATCGATTATTAATATTATATTGTGGAGACGACTTCGAGTTTTTCTTCTTCATAAAATTATACCACTCCACTTCGAGATACAATGGACTTCTACCACAGGTTATATATATATGTATATGAAAGAGAGGAATATCGAGGGGACTTGTTAAAAACAAAATGGAAGGAATTTAGTGGACATAGCCCTCAGAGAAAAGTGTTAACCGTAGACACGTGTTTCGGAAAACGACAATCAACGGAGTCAACAAAAAGAAAGCCAGCCACATATTTGTGGTTTCGGTCAGCAGACCCAGGAATTCCAGGGCGACAATATATATATATATATATATATATATATATATATATATATATATATATTATTATATATTATACAGGGCGTCCCAAACTCGATGGCCTATTAGACGTTTATTTTGAAAATTTGGTTTCTTGGGTAATTAGTTTTGCTCTATCGATCTAAAATATTTTCAGCGCTGAGGCAATGCCGCTTATATTGAAAAGTATTAACAACTTGGATATTTTAAATGAGACACCCTGTATATTATTTCATTTTTTGCTTTGCTTTACGATCATTTTTGTATGATACTTCCCTATACCTATCTCAAGCGGTTTTCGAGAAATTCATTGAATCCTTTTTTTTTGTGCAAAACATAGCTTCAATCAAACGTTTATTACTGCAATATTTGGACTCGTACAAGGCTGGAATTGTGGGTGTAGTTTACCAATGTTTTGTGCATTAGTAAGGTCTAAGGTAATTTGTTCTCCATTATAGAGGGTCGTTCAAAATTTATGATTTTTCCGATAGATACAAAATTGCTGAAAAATATATATTTTTTGAATCAAACACCCTGTATATTATCGAATATCCTGAAAGACAATTGAAGTTTCTTTCAGATGATCATGTTTCTATAACTAAATACATAGTCTGGTTTCTGAAATAAAAGCAAGTTTCTATAAAAATTGGATTATTTTGCCATGTTTTGTATTAAATGTCATGGAATGCGTCATTATGAAAATTCGACAATTAGTGCATCAATAATGAAACATTTGCGCGTTCATTACCAAAAATGTAATCAGAAATTAATCGAAATGGAAGGCAATGACTATTCAAACGAAGTTTTGATGAAATTCTTTATCTTCGTGGTCAATGTGATCAAATTATAGCGAGAACATGCAGAAACTTCTGTAGTGTATTGAAGTAAATGAATGATAATATAACGAACTGATTGTACAAAGAATGATTCATATACAGGGTTTTCCAAACTCGATGGCCTTTTGGATGTTTCTGGATATCTGAGATATAAATACTCGAACTTTTGAATCCCACGATAAGAGACTGCGATCTAGCTCTTATAAATATTTTCACGGTTTCAGTGTTAACACATGTACTTGTGACTTATATCAACTTTCGAATTTCTAATGGAACACCCAGTATTTCATTATGTTTTTGTATTCTACTGACAAATACAAATAACTTTTTCTGAACAAGTATACCTATCTCTACCGTTTATAAAGTCCAAAGTGCAGCAGAACCCGCAGTTTTCTTTATCAGAAAAAATCTTGAGATCTGAGGTTTTATCGCACTTGTGAAGATACAGTGGAACTTGAATTTTTCTCTTACTCTCAGATGCAATTCAGTTTTGGCATAGATAAATTAAAAAAATATCTTAGGAAAATTTGGAAATAGATATGAGTCTTACTCGAAAAAAAAAGTCAGAATAGGGAGAAGAATCTGAAACTGAAGTTATATATACAGCATGATCTGCAAAATAATTAATAATGGATGTTTTTTCGAGTATGACTCAAACCTATTTCCATATTTTTCTGAGATATGTTTTTAATTCATCTTTGCTAAAACTGAATTGTATCATCTGTGAGATAGGAAAAAACTCAAGTTTCAGCTGTATCTCCAAAAGTATGAACATTTCGAAGCGAATCATTCCAGAATAATTTGATTTTTTAGTCAGATCATTTCAATTGGGTAATATTACCAATTTTGATTTTTTATACTGGGAAATGAAAATGGTAGTAGTGTGTCCTGACCAGAAAAAAGCAGGGCGATCTTTTAGTTTGACAAGCAGTGATTTTCATGGTGTTTCTGTCCAAATGGATAAAAATACATATTCAAATGCAGATATTTTTAATTTTATAAAAACTTGCTTTCATTTCGGAAACGAGACTATTTAGGTTTAGGAACATTAAAAATCATTTGAAAAAACTTTAATTGTCTTTCAGGGTATTCGATAATATACAGGGTGTTCCATTTAAAAATGTACTTTTTACCATTTTTGTATTTATCCGAAAAATCACAAATTTTGAACAACCCTGTATAATGGAAAACGAATTCCTCTAGACATGACTAATGCACAGGACATTGGTAAACTACACCTGAAATTTCAGCTTTGTACGAATCCATTTACCTCAGTAATAAACATTTAATTGAAGCTATGTTTTGCACAAAATATAAGGAAATCAATGAATTTCTCGAAAACCGCTTGAGATAGATATAGGGAAGTACAATACAAAAATGATCTCAAAGCAATAGCAAAACAAAAATGCAATAATATACAGGGTGTTTCTTCTAAAATATCAAAGTTGTTGCTACTTTTCCTTATAAGTGGCAATGCCGCCGCGCTGAAAATATTTTAGATCGATAGAGCAGAACTAACTACCCAAGAAACCAAATTTTCAAAATTATTCTGGTTTCCGTTATCCAGAAACATCTAATAGGCCATCGAGTTTGGGACACCCTATATATATATATGGGGTTTTCGAAAATTCAACCTTTAAGGGGGTGAAATGGGGGTTGGAAGTTTGTATATTTATATATATTATATGTATAAATATTGAATAATGTTCGGTGGAGTGAATCTACTTCCATTTCCTCGTGCAGTGACATGTTGTTACCAATCTGAGGTTCGTGGCTTCGGAAGTACTGACCTCAATATACCGGGTGACACAGGATATCGGGCCACCTCTGTAACTTCTGCATTCGTGAACAGATTTTTCTGAATTTCATTACATTTATATAAGCAACCATTTCGGATTTGATCAAACTACAATCCAATATGCCGGGCTTCTGGTGTATCTGGAAATGCCAGCAACTTTGTTTTTTCGAATGGAACACCCTGTATATTTTTACATATTCAAGTACAACAGGTCAAAACAAGTCCAAACCTTATGTCAAATGTAATTTTTTTGAAGAAATCGAAATTAAAATTGATTTTATATTTTACTTCGTGGATAAATGAGATTTGGTCGAGGCTATTCACAATGAGTCGCATATAACAGAGAAACTTAATTTTTTCTGAAAAATTATTGTTTGTGTCACTTATTGACATTAGCGCCCATCTGCTTCGGAAATTCTAGGGTAATGTCAGCAGGCTTCCGATGAACACGCAGTTTCATAATGTATTCGTTTCCGTAACACTGTCACTTCCTCTCCGATCAAAAACGATTTTTCACCATGATTTTTCAAAAACGATTTTTTACCAAGGTTTCAGTCATTCCAAATGAATAAGTTTCAATCCCGTCCAAGGACTGCGCTGGATTCTGTGAGCCACGTCGTTGATCATCTTCTTTACCTACGGTCCTTCCCAAAACGGTATTGGTTTCTTTCTACATTGATTGTATAGCCAACCTTGGTCAGCTGCTTTGAATCCTCCTCAAATCATAACGAGCACTCATTCTGTCCGATATAAATCTCTTTCAAGCTGTTTCGTGAGTTTTTCACAGGCAGTCCCAGTTCATCTGCATGGTTTTTCACTTCCATTTCTTGATAATCTGAACACCAAGTCACATAGCAAACGAAATTTCCTCCGATAGATAGTGCTAGCTGGTGCTAGTTTGGATGAGTCATGGAAAGCTGCTCTGTATACCATCACAGAGTGTGGGAAGTATCTATCCCAATCCCTCTGATGATATACCACAACCTTAAAAATATATTTTCCATTGTCTAGTCGAATCTTGCCATCTCAATAAGGTCGGAGCGAAGTAGTTCTGGTCTTGTTGACATCCTTCAGCACACAAAATTTCTTGGACTTAGGGTCAAAATTATTTCCTTGGTCGGAATGTAACTCCATCGGTTCTCCAAATCTTAAGAACATGTTGTCCACCAACGATCTTCATATTGTGTATGGCTTCTGGACTGGTTGTTCCATTAGTGGGAAAATTAGAATTTGAAGGATTCAGGTCACTTGCATCATGTGATGTATAAGCATAAAATGCTTATTATTCCTCCGTAATTAAAAGTTGATTTCCCAATAATTTCTTCGGAGGAGTTCCTCAACTGCCATAAACAATGTTTCCCATCATCCTCCCCGCCAAGCAGCTGTGGAAAAATGGAAAATGTAATCTAACTGTGGAGTATTCGACAATTTCCTTTCAGTTTATTCAGATTATTCGACCCAATTATATCGACATGTGAATTCTATAAGGTCAAAAAATATTTGATCTACAGGAAGTGAACTACGTCTCGTTCTAGGTGGAATCTGTAGTTTAGTGAATGTATTCAAATCACATAAAATAACTTCTTTAGAATTCCAAACCATACATAATACAGATGTGCAATCTCCTTCTTTCTATACAGTTTTCTGAACTGACTACCCATTCTCTCAGGTTGAGTTTACCTATAGCCATCAACTCTTTGGATTATTCAATTTCTCAAGATTATTGATACTAGTGATGCAATCATCTATAACAAATGAATCTCTCAGTTCCTCAGCTGTCTTTTGAAATTTTTCTTGGGCATAAACTGAATGATAATGTTTAGTTGCATTTAGCGAAAATGGTTTTATCTTGAAAACAACTCGATAGTGCCTATAAATAACCATTTTCCCAATCGCATAATCTGTCTACCAAAACAATCTCCGAAAGTTCCTACTTCTTGGTCACATACTTCACAATTGTTGAATATACTCCATATTTTCCAATCAAATAATATGATTTCAAATTTTGTTTTTTCTACGACTTGCAACTTGAATTCGAAAGTTTTGTTGATATTTCGTCGAAATCCGTGTTTCTGAAGAGGTATATTCATATCACATAATTATTTATTTGATAACCTCTGAATGGAAAAAACTAGTATTCTTCAAACAATACAGGTTGGATAATCTCACTTAACATAACTCATTTTATGAATTTCCATAACAACAACTATAAAAAATAGGTTTTTGAGCAACAGTTTCCAATGTTGGGTACTCACAAATACACGAAAAAAATAATTTTCTAGTGAGCAATACCTCTATAGAGTTTTCGTTGATCTCATCTCCAAAATCAATCGGGAACTCATAATGAATGGAACTATATGGCCCCCATGGTGAACAATTTCATTATCATTGAAATTTTCGATATCATCCCCGTGATACTTGGGTATCTCTATCGGAATGAAACTCTCAATTGGTTACAACACTTATTTTCAATGTGCAAAATTATTTTATCTCCAATTAAACAAAAAGTGGGAAAATGGATTATTGAAATTGATTTTTTTTTGTTCTAGGAATCGATGGGAAGTCCTGCCGAGCAATTTGTATGAATGGTGGAACTTGTGTGGAGGGGAAATGTGTCTGCCCTGAAGGATATTCCGGAGAGTTTTGCACAGAACGTAATTCATCAAATTATTCATGTGATCTTTTCTAAAGAAAACAGCCGTATAAAATCAGATGTGGAATCATTTGCGACTGAAAGATAAACTCTACTCACTATTTTCTATCGTTCAAGATAACCTCTTGGGGAAATATTCATTTTCAATTGAATATCGAATAGAATGATTTTTTTGGAAATTGGTGAATTAACGACAATAATAATATTGTCGTAGATTTTTAAATTTCTAGAAAAATAATTCTGTTCAATACTTAATTGAGAATGTTTCCCTTTTTTTGAACAGCATATTTTGGGAAAGTTCTGTCAGAAGAAAAAACTCAACTTGGTGTAAAGTTCTTGTTTTTCAGATACAATGTGAAACGAATTCAGGTTTGATTTCACGGTAAAAACACTAACAACAACAAATAACTGAGGTCTATATATTTTTTCACTCAAGTGAATAGTTATTCGTTAATATTGTAATGCAGCCACTATCAATGTTGTGAACGATGAAAAACAATAGCTGAACAACTGAATACTCGAACAATCATTAGGAATTCACACTTGAAGAAAATAGAAGTGTTTGGACACTTCCGAAAATAAACTTGCCTCTTTGTTCAATCTAAGTCCCTCCATAAGCATTTCAGACAAATCAACTGAATATTTGGTGGAATTAAATGACTGTAAGAATCATTCATTTGTTTCTGTTTTATAAATATGCCTATATGGCCTAATGATTTTGGGAACGAACTGAAAAAATATTCATCATATTTACGTTTCAATAATAAATATATGAAAGGGGTACAAGTATTGAATAATAATAATTCAGATTGCTAGTAGTCAAAAAAGTATTCACCGTGGTTGAGAAGACTATAATTATAGGCAACATGCTTCAGGAGTTGGAGCCGATTCCCATCTGAGCAGCATCGAGCAGCGCCTCCCAGCGCAACGTGGTGCAGCAAAATGCTGCTTACAATGGTTATATAGGCATGTAATTAAATGATACCGTACTCACTTAAACAGAGCGTCGCAGCAGAACGCGGCGCAGTATTTCGCAGCCAAGTTTTAATTCCTACGAGATCATTGGCTGGCATCACTGCTGCTTATCAACGCGCCTCGTTGATGGACAGGTGGAAGTCACATCGCGTCAAAGCGTTTGCAGCAAGCAGCACCTCGTTGAAATAGTTATTTATGTATCAAGGGCATAAAATAGGCTTTTATGGACCGCAGCGTGTAAGTAATATCCCGAGCGATAGCGAGGGCTATTAACACGCCTAGGTCCATAAAAGCAAATTACGCCCGAAATACATACAAAATTTTATGCACGGCCGGTATATTTGATGTCATGTAGATAGATACCTCTTTATATCTGGAACATGATAAAAATACATCAAGGCTGCCGTGAGGATGTATATTCATATCATATCGGAAACAGAATAAATCAAGAAGTGATGGAATGAATGTTACCATGTCAACTTGTCAACATGTCAATTTTTCGAAAAAGATTATATAGGCTGGTAGCCATATTTGCTGTCAATTTTTGTGATCACAGATAATTTATAACTGATTTTGAAATGGATTCAAGCGACGGAGGAAGTGTGAATTGTACTCCACCAGAAATAAGTAAAGCAGCTGAGGATGCGAAATTGAGCTTATTGCCAAGTAAATCCAAGAAAATATACGACAAGGTGGATGAAGAATTCGTGAGGTGGTGCAACGGGAAAAATGTAAAAAATAAGAAATACATAGAGACTGTACTTCTTGCCTATTTTCTGGAAAAATCTAAATATTGTAAGCCCTCTACGATGCGGTCATCGTCATCGTCATCGCTGAAAGCTACTCCAAATGTGCATGATAATATAGATATCAGTAGATACGCAAGATTGATAGCTTTTTTGAAACGAAAATTTGAAGGTTATAAACCAAAGAAATCGAAGATTCTAAGTAGAGAAGAAATCGAGTTATTTTTGAGGGAAGCACCAGACGATTTGTATCTTATGATGAAAGTAAGTTCTAATTTCATGTTTTCTCAATGTTCAGTATGTTAATCTGAGAATTTATTGTATTTGTGGAGCATTTTTGGTATTTGTGGAGCATGTCGCCGCGAAAAATTTGCAAATATCACAGTGGACGACATTCAAGATTTCGAGACATTCTTACTCCTAACTATACGAGAAACCAAAACGAAGATAGATCGAGTATTTACTATAATCGATAAAGAACAGAAATCGCCAAGTTATTTGGATATTCACAGAGAATATTCTTCCTTGCGAGATCAGAATGATCAAAAGCGGTTTTTTTATATTATAAAAATGGCAAGTGTACGAGACAGGTTATCGGAAAAAATACATTCGGTCAAATACCAATCAGAATATCAACTCACCTAGGTATTTCTAATGCGAAGGAATATACTGGTCACTGCTTCAGACGTACCTTAGCAGATGCAGGCGAGGATATAATCAACATTAAAAGACATGATGGGTGGAAGTCGACGACTGTTGCGGAAGGTTATATTGAAAATTCTGAAAATTCAGTTGCAAATGAGCTGAAGATTGCTGAGAAAATTATAGAAAATGATGAGCCTTCTACTAGCCATTGCATACAATCTGAAAATATTGCTCACTACTCTGAAACACCAGATAATAACATGCATTCTCTTCAGACTTCCAGTATTGAGGAATCAGTTGAAATCAGTAACTATCTGCAACAACAGAAAACAACAAATCCAAATATTTCCATAAATAACTGTTCTAATTGTATTGTCAATATCAAGTTTTAATTCATTTTTTAAATTGATTTTTGTTCATTGTTTTCGTTATATTATTGTTAATAATGTTTTGGGTTTGATTATATGATCCATCGGAATATAGATTTCTATCGATATGAGATTGAAATTCACTTCAGCGCCTCTTCAACGATTTTATCGCCCGCTGGGCGATAACGTAGTCCACGGGCGCTAAAGTGCTACTTTACGTCCGCAAATCCGGGCGCTAAAGTGCTACTTTACGCCCGGTCGTGCATAAAATACCTTGTTTGCGATTATGAAGTCAATACTGCCATCCTAAGTAAAAGTGCAGTATCCGCAAAAATTCTGAATCTGAGAAAATAGCAAACTAAGTTAAGCTTTACCCACATGTTCTTTGCAATAATGAAAATATTTAGTGTAAATGTACCTCAGAAATCTATTGAGATTATTATTCTCATGTTTTTTCAATTCATCCACAAAAAAATTGAAGATACGGCGTTCTTGATAAGGAAATTCTGATTCAGTGAGTTCGCCATATCTGTTGAAAACCCATAATTACATAATATAAAACAAACCCTAAATCGTACTTATGTAACGAATATTACGTCAATTTAACGAAGAATCGAACGAATGTATAATTTCATTATGTATACAATTTTATTCATGTATGATAATCCCCGACTGCTCTTCATCATGTTATTGCATATATTTTTTGGGGATTTCACAGTCCTGAATATATTTTCGAAAATTTTACCTACTTTTCAAAACATATTTTTACTTAAACAGCATTTTACCTGTAACACATACTTCCTCTTCGTTCGTAGCTCTTGTTATAAGAAACTCGAAATCTTCTTGCAATGTTTTCAGGAGGTTCCAAATTACATTCACTATAATAATAATCTTGAACGTTACGGAAATTTTAGTGAACCGGAGATTTCTTGATGCAGTTTTCTTATGATATAATTCTTATGTGTTTGGCAAGATGAATTACACTTTATAAATTGTTCATATTCCTGGTCACTGAAAGATATTTTATTTTCACAATTAATTGAAGAACTATTATGATTAGGTATAATAATTCCATCATCAGTTTGTATAGGAATTTTCTCAATTGGTAAAAATATTTCTTCTGCATTTTATTTTTTGGCCATATCAAGAATGAGTCTTGCTTTTAACATGAAAACTAATGGACAATCAAAATTTAGATTCATAACACGTGCAGCGCGCTTGTATAACTATACATACGCTTCCCCGCATCTGCTGCTCTACCCCCACTCCTGAGCCGCTTTCATGCACTCGCTGGTTGTCGGTCATGTTTGCAAGTATACCTCAACAATTTCGGAGCATTTTAACGCAAAATGAGAATAGTTAAAAAATTCAGATTGCCATTATGCCAATACTGATGATCCGGCAGCGCGTCAATTCCTCACACATAAAGAACATATCAATCACTACTATTTCGTGAAAAGCTTGCAGTACAACTCAGAAAGTGGTGTAGTAATGAATTTTTCGAAAAACGCAGATTTTTTCTGGTTTTTTCCAGTTTTCCGGTTTTTCTCCTTTAATAATAATCAGATCAAGTTGCGCTAAAACATATTTCCTTTGTATTTCAATTCCCTACAACTTTTCTCCGAGGGCATCTAGATTGCTCCATTACTTTCCATGTTACAAGCAAAAAACGAAAAAAAAAAAGGTTTTTTGCATTTGAATGTTTATAACAAATTTATCAATGACACTTGCGAGTAGGAAACATAACAAGATATAACTACGGACCGTCTCTCTTATGATGGCCCCGTCAGTTTCCTGGTAGTATTTCTGTCACAGAATCAATAGAGCAGAAAATCTCTATTGATTGGCCTAACATTGTTTTTGAGTACCAACACAATTTGTTCTAGTGTTGCACACAATAAGATAGAAGCACTTCTCTATTTATTATTATTGC
>JAFIRS010007100.1:0-28307 GCA_018342105.1 Gonioctena quinquepunctata | reverse complement strand
CTTGAGCATCAACACACTCATCAATACTCGCAGTTCACTCTTAGCTCTCTCACAGGATGAATGCCCTCCTCGCTTGGAGAGTGCAAGGATTCATGAAGATCATGATCACACATAATATGTATGCCTACACCACAGCTTCAGTCAAGGTCAAACAAACATCGAGATCAAATCTTTTGGTTGCCGAAACAATCCCAACATCAAAACTCAAGGTCAAATCTCAAAGTCAAAACTTAATGTTATGAATCTCAAGGTCATATTCAAGGTCAAAACTGAAGTCGAATCTCAAAGTCGACCAAGCCCAATATCAAAACTCAATGACAAATCTCAAAGTCAAATCTCAAGGTCAAACACACACACATTGCACACCTGCAACTATTCAAGGTCACACGTGACGTCATAGTGGTGGGGGTAGAGCCAGAACCGGCTTAAATCTCCTACTTCAGTTAAATATAATAATCACAACTATCCAACTAGACACAAAGAAAATATCTTATACGTACCTCGTATTTTAGGAAGTAGGACTTAATGAATAAATACCTCGTCATATGAAATCACTCAATTGCATGTCTATGTTAGAGTCAAAAGTCGAGAGATGGTTAATGGAGACATGTATATCTGTATCTAATATAACAAAATAAGACGTGAGCTTCTTTATACTATTTATACTTATATTCTTCAGGTTTTTTCTCCAATATTGTTCCACATTATGTTTTTTATCCTTCTAAATGTTTATTCATTACAAAGTAGGGATACAAACAGACATAATCCAACGAGTATCCTCTTGTTTACCTATGATTCTCTCCTCTATTCTCATGTATTTCACGTATGATTTTTTTTTCAATTTTGATCGTGAATACCCACGCGAAATTTCTCCTTGAATTTTCTTCAAAACATTGAAAATCAATCCATGAATCATCTTGTGAACACACTTTTTATAGTCATTATTTTAGTTTTGATATATTGAAAAAAAAAATTATCAGTATTCCACCATCACAGAGTCAACCGCTTGTATTCATTTTACTCTACATAGAGAACAAATTTTATTTCAGCCAGAGTTTATTTGAAACCAATATATTTTGGCCGGAATGAAATGAAAATTCTACATAAGAATATGTTATCTACACAATTCAAAATAATAAAAATAATATCCAGCTCATCTTCCAGTCGAAATCATTAAAGGGCACACCTGCAAAAATAATGCCTCATATCAAATAAATTATTTCTCCCAGAGAGTAGCAGGTAATATCCACAGGCCAGGCCGTTCCTGAAATATCATCAAATCTGTAAGAAAGTGTAAGTTTTTTCAGCTGAACAAACTGGCAAACTCTTTCCGCACTAACCTTCTGGTTATTTCAATAAAATAAATGGTTATTTTAAACCACCCGAAAAAAAAAATGGGTGGAGGGATGAATCCAGGAAACAATTATATACAGAATTAAATTAATTTGACCGAAATCTGTGATGAATACTCAATATCGCATTCTATATAAGTGTTTTGGTCTTATGGTTAGAACTATGGATTCATAGATAAATTCAATAATTCACATAACATAGAAACAGTTGCTTCTCTTGTATCGTATTCGATTGAGCATTAATCCTAACCACGTCTGAATTAGACAATACCACCTGTCCACTGCTATGAATGATGATGTAAAGACGTCTCTAGCAAGTAGGTATTCCTATCACGATGTTCGGGTATTGTACATGAACAATGAAGCCTTCGGTCCCAATTTCACCACTATTTAGAGTACAAGGAATTGATCATTAGACATTGTAGCGTGTTAACTTAGTTACGAGTTAATATTTTATCTCAAACACTTAATAAGGAGAAAAATATTCATATTTTCCTGCTATAGAATTGGAGCTAGGAGAATGCCTCGTGTTGATTCCCAGAGTATTTCCACTTTGAACCAGTGTAGAGTTTTCATTCGAAGCATATTTTTTACTTTGTACGGCTTCACAGGTGGCGGTCTGTTGTATTCCATGTTATTTAATTACAGGTCTGTCGGTTAGAGTATGTTCTGCAAATACAAGCAGAACGTGTGACGTGTAGTTTCTGACAATAACAATTTTGTTCTCTGAAAGTGAAGTGCCTATACTCTATTCTGAAAATAATTCTACCACATTATTGAGAATACGAATATGGATTTTGTTTGTTCAATCCTCTGGGGGTGATACAAATGAAGTTGATACTTTGATGAGCACTAAGATAGCCGCAAGTTGAATGATGATTCTCTCTCAGACTTTTCTTTCCCACATTTCAGTTCAACAGTGGTGTACAGGGTGGGTCTGAGATAGGCAGTCTGCCTATTTGTATCGAAGAAGTATTAGCAACCGCTATCCATAAAAATATATAGTAAAGTTCATCAATTATCAATTGCAGAAGCATAAAAAATAAGTTTCCCAGTCTTGAGGTGCAATCCTTAGAGCAGCAGAGGCGGAGATAACTAATTTTATTTATTTAGATATTTAAATAGTTTAAAATTCACTTTAAAATAACAAATATGCCATGAACGAGGGAGTATGTATCAATAGGCAATCGGTTCATTATAATTTCATTTTCCCATGGTCGAAAAAAATACATATTTTCCAACAAAACATATCACAACTATAGAATATTTAAAAATCTATTCCGATCCCAGACCAGAGACGGCACTGGCTTTCATTTACTCAGACCTCCTGAAACTGGTGATTTATAAGTACACACCTACACACATTATCATGGGCTTGCGGTCACCCAAACAGTTGTCACTCAAACCCATGTTGACTATCGGCTCTTTTGATATTTTTTTTGATCTACCGTTCGCCGACGGAGAATGTTTACGAGTAAAACACATTATTTTTCGTTCCGTTTCTTCGCATATACGCTCGTGTTAGCGAATTGAGTTTTAGATTTGTTCCCTATAAAAACAGCTTCTGCAATTGAAAATGGTTGAACTATACAATTGAAGCCGGTTTCTATTAAAATGTCTCAATTTGTCTGAAAAATGTTGACCCTCAGATATTGACTCCAACTTTTGCTACCATGATGGTGGAGAAAACCGCAATACAAATCTCCGAGGCTGGGATGATTATATCCTGTTTTGGACATAATTTCTCATGTTTTTTGTATGCCGAAGTTGTAAAAAAATGGTTTACATTGAATATGTGGCGTCAATTTGATATAATATAACGAATCGTATTATCAGGAATGAAATACCTTTCACTGTGGCGGAGGAGTTTGCAAAAAGGATATATAGGTATGGACTTGGAGCATGGGGGAGGAGTTGAACGTGCAGCGCCGTAGTGGCGGAATCGGAAAAATGGATTCAGAAAGTATCACTTATCCCCATTTACCGCTGTGATAAAAAAGTCGTCTACAAAGTGCGACAGTTCAAATTTTTCGGTCGCAAACGTCAAAACGGCATTTGTATTGTGATTCAACGGGTAAAAGCTTCCTATCAAATGTCAATGACGTGAGGGGAAAAAAAAGTGGTCGGGTGACCACTGTTGTGTTGTAGGGTACAAAAACAAGAACCCGCGAATACGAAATTTTATGGTTTTTCTACCGTGAATTACAAACATGACCGAAGGGACAAATTGATACTGGCAGTACGAAGAGTAAAGTGAGTGGAATGTCTGATATCATTGTACACTAATAAAGAACAAGTATTACTTTGTTATAGAAAAATCGAATTAAACGGTTTTCTTCACATAAAGGATTCAATATAAAATTGAACCAGAAAATGGTAGATCTCAGGTAAAAAACAACTACTTTCCTGGCAAATACCACGCAGAACATTGAATGATATTCACCTGAAAATCCATGCATACTTCCATATAATATCAATGGACATTGAATGCAAATGTTTCTTTCTGATAAGCTCGATTATGTTTAATTTATGTCGTGTTCACCTAACAATCCGCATACCGGTTTCAGGCTTCTTGGCCCTCATCAGTACGGAGTAGTCAACCAGCCAAAGGTCCAAAGAACTCTGGCTGAAGTGAGACACAACGTAAACAAACCATCATCGATCTTGTAACACCTATAGGTACGCCGGAAAAGATAAACTTTAACTGGCGGTACCTAGTGACAGAAAGAAACACTCCGAAAATCTCCCACCTCGATAGGTTTCTAAATAAAAGATTCCTTCTCAGTGGGAGTGGCAAGCCCGTCTAGCATATGGTGGAAGATAAGTGCCATGTGAAGTGGAATGAATAGAAAAATCGAATTAAACGGTTTCTTCACATAAAGGATTCAATATAAAATTGAACCAGAAAATGGTAGATCTCAGGTAAAAACAACTACTTTCCTGGCAATACCACGCAGAACATTGAATGATATTCACCTGAAAATCCATGCATACTTCCATATAATATCAATGGACATTGAATGCAAATGTTTTTCTGATAAGCTCGATTATGTTCAATTTATGTCGTGTTCACCTAACAATCCGCATACCGGTTCCAGGCTTCTTGGCCCTCATCAGTACGGAGTAGTCAACCAGCCAAAGGTCCGAAGAACTCTGGCTGAAGTGAGACACAACGTAAACAAACCATCATCGATCTTGTAACACCTATAGGTACGCCGGAAAAGATAAACTTTAACTGGCGGTACCTAGTGACAGAAAAAAACACTCGAAAATCTCCCACCTCGATAGGTTTCTAAAAAAGATTCCTTCTCAGTGGGAGTGCAACCCGTCTAGCATATGGTGGAAGATAGTGATGAAGTGGAATGAATAGAAATCGAATTAAACGGTTTTACTGGATTCAATATAAAATTGAACCAGAAAATGGTAGATCTCAGGTAAAAACAACTACTTTCCTGGCAAATACCACGCAGAACATTGAATGATATTCACCTGAAAATCCATGCATACTTCCATATAATATCAATGGACATTGAATGCAAAGTTTTTCTGATAAGCTCGATTATGTTCAATTTATGTCGTGTCACCTAACAACGCATACCGGTTCCAGGCTTCTGGCCCTCATCAGTACGGAGTAGTCAACCAGCCAAAGGTCCGAAGAACTCTGGCTGAAGTGAGACACAACGTAAACAAACCATCATCGATCTTGTAACACCTATAGGTACGCCGGAAAAGATAAACTTTAACTGGCGGTACCTAGTGACAGAAAAAAACACTCCGAAAATCTCCCACCTCGATAGGTTTCTAAATAAAAGATTCCTTCTCAGTGGGAGTGGTTGACTACTCCGTACTGATGAGGGCCAAGAAGCCTGAAACCGGTATGCGGATTGTTAGGTGAACATGACATAAATTAAACATAATCGAGCTTATCAGAAAGAAACATTTGCATTCAATGTCCATTGATATTATATGGAAGTATGCATGGATTTTCAGGTGAATATCATTCAATGTTCTGCGTGGTATTTGCCAGGAAAGTAGTTGTTTTTTACCTGAGATCTACCATTTTCTGGTTCAATTTTATATTGAATCCTTTATGTGAAGAAAACCGTTTAATTCGATTTTTCTATTCATTCCACTTCACATGGCACTTATCCTTCCTTTATTACTTTGTTGTTGTAAATTATTGACAAATTGCAATAAATTCAGTATTGATATTCACTTTGTATGGTATATACTTACTTGAAAATTCAATTCAATAATTACAATTATCTAAAAAACATGCATGAATGGTTTATTTATGCAACAAGTGCAAAAAGTTAGTGTTTATTGCACCCGACGTGGAGTTGTCCGACGAGGCCGTCAGGCCGAGTTGGACAACACGTCGAGTGCAATAAACAGTTTTTGCACGAGATGCATACAATATTTTTTCGTTCATGCAAAAAAAATACGTTTTATTCAGGTGGCTCTAAGTGTGGGAAAATAAAAAGCGTAATTTAATAGCAAAATATTTGATAAATAATTAGCACTATCGATTTGCATTGAGAAACTTAGGAAGTAATACCTATGTTAGGAACAATTTACCTCAAACTTTATTTTTGATAAATTGCATTTTCTAGTGATTTCGTAATCCAGTATGCAATAAATATGATTGAAAATAATATGAAATATGCAATTGTTTAGAATGTAATACAATATCACAGAAAATGGACTGAAAATGGCGTCGATTTGAACGTTCATGTTTGTAATGATCACAATTATTGCACTAGTGTAATAAAGAACCAGTTTTTTCACTAAATATAGTTCAATGAAGTTTTGATTTCTGTATGAAGGTAGAAAAACATAAAATTACACATTCAAAATAATTTTTGTAGACAAATTTTGACAGTAAATGAACAATATGGAAAATATGTGAACATGTATGTATGTATATATGAAAGAAAACAATATTTTATTTCTTCAGTAATTAATAATTTCTCAATTATTTTCGTTTATTCGTGTAATTCACTCCTACATCAGATATCTAAGTTTTAATTCATTTTTATCAATTATTTGTGAAAATATTCATTCACCTCTAATTCGACAGAGTACTGATTTGCAGTCGCTGCTGCTTGGCTAATCACTTTCGCATGTATGCTGGAATAATCAGTTGTTTTTACTTCCCGCACCGAATGCACCAATGCGGCGCATTTTTCCACAAACTGATTCTCGGAAACGATGTCACTTGAAATGGGTAAAAACCCAATTACAACTGCCACTTGACCCATCACGAATATAAAACTCTTTTCAACTTAACAATGAATTACATGTAAACACTACGATGACAGGCGAATTACGTATTCGCAGTGCACGTGTCAATCGGTTGAATGCGGTTTGCAGACTACTCGTCTCAATCTGCATTTTATTCATCACTACGGCAATTTACGAAACCGGGGCTCAATTTAATTCAAAGGTTATACATGCCGAATCACAATGCATTTGTAGTTTTCACGTTTGTAACAAACAAATTTAAACTGTTGCACTTTAAAAACACTCTATTCATCACAGGGGCAAATACGGATAATTTGCGCCATCTGGAGTTAGTCGCCTGATTCCGCCACTGCGGCGCCACTAATAAAGTTGCTCCAAGTAGTAATTCATGGTGTAATGACAATCAAATGTGATAGAAAACGTCAACTTTCAAAGAGAAAAATATCGAAAAATGAAACACAAAATGGTGGATTCCTGAGATTGACGGCAACATATTCTGCTACCTCAATATTATTTATAATTCACTCTTATATACCTAATTTTTATTAACGAAAATATAAAAATATAAAGTTTTTCATTCGATTCCTTGTATTATTTTGCATTGAAAAAATTATAGGAAATTAAAAAATAAAAATATACAGATTACAGAGAGGAAGAGAAAGAGAGAGAGAGAGAGAGAGAGAGAGAGAGAGAGAGAGAGAGAGAGTTGCATGGGGGGAGCATGACGCTTTTTCCTTACGTGATGATAAATCTCCATATCGAATTACATTCGGAGTTGAAGGAAAAGCGTAAGGAACTTCGTTCCTGACGAGGCTCCTCCCGACCGCACACGATTTTTTTCGACACTTGAGTCATGAAGTCATGAAGTTGTTTCGCATTCCACATAAGACATTGAAAATGTTTTCAAAAATCAATTCTGATTTACTGGACCTATCACAGTAGGAAATTTGAAGTGGATTGTCACGTTAAACCTATTCCCAGCAGATCCTCTGTTTCGACATATTTCTGCATAAAATTGTTCTCTTTGCTCTATTAGTGTTGAGAGGTTTCATGAGAATATAGATTATGTTAGAGCTTATTCGGTTCTGAATGCCGACAGATTTATATGCGCACTAGACGTTATCGAGATAATCCGCTTAAAATCAGTGGCGAAATTCGCACGGAATAGATTAAGGTATTTAAATATCAAGATGCAAGAATGAGCGACAAAAATTAGAAAGCCTAATTTACGTTTATGACATTCCAATCATGACGTTACTTAAAAAATATTATTTGATGAATATTTAATGATTAAATAATAATGTTATGGGACTCTCAAATTGGAGGAACTGGTTTCTAATGCACTTTTAAATACAATGTTTATAATCATAGTTATTCTAATCTTTTACTGTGAATTTGTTCACCTAGGTTTCTACAGAAGAATTTGTCATTAGCTACGACATCGACAGTTTTTTTTATGTTGGGATTTGAATTGACTGATTGTAGTGTAACTTTGTTTTTTTCTGATAAAAATCTCTACATTAGGTGGTGGATAACCGGTAGATTGTGGATTGTAGGGAGGTTGATATGGCTCTTCAGCCTCTTCGTACTTCGACCTATAAAGTATTTTGTATGTTATCCTTCATCTATTCAAGACCCTGGATCCCGAGACTCCTTGCAAAGTTATATAGTTTTCTTGGAGCTAAGTTCCTGTTGTCTGAAATTGTTGTTGAGACCCCTTCGAGGAACTTGAGTCTTTTGCAAAACAGCGCGTGACAGTCGCATTGCAGTATTCTGCAGTTTTAGCAAAGTTCTCGCCGTAACGGCGCAGTTCACTATCGGATCGATTCCTTTTTTCGAGATGATACATCAGAGGAGAAGCTGTTTAGCTTTCATTGGCGATGAGTCTTTTCGTTTGTCTTTGCCCAGGCACCATATTCACCATATTTCACCATATTTTGATTTGGCGCCGAAACTCTTTTTAAAAGTAGGCTTCAGAAAGCTCACCAAGAATTCAAGTGTTTGATTCGCTGGTGATCTGGCACTCACATCTGGGTGATTTTTCGTAGCCAGTTGTAGCCAGGCAATCTTCAGGTGTCCATTCAGCTCTTCAGCTTTCAAGTTTGATGTCTGGTGCACTCTGAAGGCATTCATTACCGTTTTCTTCATTGCACGCAAGTGCAGTAGCGGAAGGTTTAGCATTATCTCTAATGCTGCAGTGAGATATGTGAACATTGCCCTTGTCTGGAAATGGCAGGCTAACCGCTGCACTTTCTGCAGCTTGATTTGTGCCGAGTACTGTTGGACTTTTGGCAACCATACTGATGGTGTGAATGGAACCAGCACTGTTTTGCTAGGACTTACAGTTATTCTCTCCTGTGCACACCAGCTTATGATTATGTTTTTCACTTCTAGTAGAGAACAGGTCATCGGCGTAACCTTGAGTCTGAATCCCAAATTTATGTAGCTTTACTATCTAATTTCCCACGGTAAGTGTCCACAGCAAACACGATGAAACCCCACCTCGGGCACAATATTTTTTCGCAGCCATTCTGACCGTTTTCTCTTCGGAAGCAGCATCGCATGTATCCATCTGTTCAATGAGGTGTTTGGATTCCTTTCCTCTATGATCTGATGATGGAGTCACGGGAGGGGTTATCAAAAACATTCTCTATATCTATGAAGACTTCTCTAACAATTTCTTTGGTCGAGTATGCCTTTTCAATGCTTTCAACAAGGCATTGAAGAACATCAATTGTATATATCCATGCTTGACAGGCGAACTGTTTTTGTTAAGTGGTGTCTCCAAGAGAAGTTCACTTCTTATATAATACTCAATAATTTACCTCATTTTTTTCAGGAGGAAGGAGGTGAGACTGATGTGACGTCTCCCATTCTTCGGTATGAACACCACTGCAGCCTTCCTCCAGGTTTTCGGTAGTTGACCGAAAATGAAACTGACCTTGAACAGCCTTTTTAGGAAGGTCTCTATTATCTTTAGGCTATTTCGTGGTAAGGCTTGGAATATTTCGTCCTTTCCAGCCGATTTGAGAGGTCTCAATAGCCCATTTGATCTTTTGGGTGATGAGGATTTTGCCGGCTAGGCTCCTGTTCTGTCGTTGTTCCATCAAGGCGCACCTCTGTTCACTACCTCATATTTTTCTGGGCAGCTGCTCCTCTGCTGACTCTATGGAAAGTTAATGGTTTGCCAGCTGCCCTTCGAGAATCTCCCTGTACGCATCCCATTTGGTCAGCTTGGGTATCCTGTATCCTTCGAAGCGTGTTTCTGATGACTCCAGGTCAAATATAATGTATTGGTGATCCGACATGACGAAGTCATCAGATTCCTGCCAGTTGTGATTATGGTTTGTTATGAATGGATCAGCAAGGGTTAGGTCAAGGAGCTCTTCTTGAATCGCATTTATATAGGTGGGTTTGTCACCTTTATTGTCAATGTCTATATAAGTAGCAAACAAATATTCTAAAAGTTACTCACCTCCTACGTTTGTGTTCGTGCTTCCCCATGTGAGATGTTGCGCATTTGCGTCGCAGCACAGAATGAAGGGCCTGTTTTCTCTTCGACCCTATCTCATGGGGCTTTGGACTACTTCTGGTGGTGAGTCTGTCGGCGAGTTTCCTGGGAAGTAGGCCGAGGCAAAAACAATCTGCCTCTTGTCTGTTTCAATTTTCAGGATGGCGATACTCGAATCTCCAGTGATGAACAGGAGTGAATATATTATTGGGTCCGAGTAATATGGCTGCTCGTTTTCATGAAATTTACTCACATTATTTTATTGCGAGTCCTTGTATCCAGAACTCTTGAAGCAACATTACATTGATGTTTTTTTCAATGTACCTCCTTCTGAGCACATTTTGGACTGTTTCTGAATGTTGGAGGTTTATTTGACGAGCCTTGAGCTTTTGGCTCATCTGGGTGGAAGTGTCACCAAGATATCGTTGGAGGCCCTACTGCCTCTTCAACGATCCTCAGTTCCGCACTTTCCCATTGTTTTGGAGAGTTTTTCTTGTCCTATTTTCCATCGTATTCACAACCATATTAGGTCCCAGAAGCTGGGAAAAAACAGTCACCTGCGGCAGGTACGTGAAACCGGGCAACGCCAGATACCTCGGCGTTCTCATGATCGTAACTAGTCTCCCCACTAGTCAAGTAGTCTTCGGCTTATGCTGTTCCACTTCGAACTTGGGGATATTTTTATTGTAGTTATCGTGTACTCAGCCGGCCGGTTATCACGTATATATGGTAATTACCAGCTAAAAACGCATTCTATACCAGGCAGGTTTCCGCAGAGGGTTTCAGTCCTCCAGCGCATCGGGACTGGTCCGAACAGGACATCCAGTCACTTTTCCGTACATCGGAGAACAGGTTACATCCTTCATGCTGTAGTTCCTGGTACCAACGTTGGAGTAAAGTTCAGTTAAAAAATAGCAAAATTAATTATGGTCTTTTATTTTAATTTTTTCATATTTTTTCTATTTTAGTCATGATACATCCAATAACAGGAGTATATAATAATAGTTATAACAATTTGAAGTGAATATAATAGTAAATCAGGAGTAAATGATATCAATGGTAACGAATAATAACAAAAAGATGCTTAGCTATAGGTCACCCAAGAGAGTGAAGGTTAGATTGAATAGAAAAGGTGATAACTCAGAAAAAAGTTTAGATGCACGAAGGAGATACAAGTAGAAAATTGAAAGTGTAAATATGCCGAAGCTAATTTGGAATAAGTCTATATAGTTGCTTTCTGAATTGATTCAGGTTAGAAAAGAAGATGTCTACAGAGGGTATATTGTTGAGGCTTCTACACATAGTTGAGATCTTGCTATTTCCATATCCATGGTTGCTACGTGGAAGCAAACACCAGTTGGCTGAATTGACCCATCATTCCATGGCCAGAACCTGCGTACATGCAGAGAGTCACAAGCAGCAAGCTAAGCAGTGAGATAATGGTCAGGAGCAACCAACTCCACCTGGATAGACGGGCACACGCGAAATGAATCGAAACAAGAAATAGGAGCATCGGTAAGAAGTATTGAACGTATGACGAAAGAAGCAAGAGTTACGGCTGCGGAAAATCTGGTATACAGTTCACCAAATTTAGTCCAACCGGCAGGTTGTTTTTCTGCATGAGGTTACAGTAGCGATTTTTTTTCCACATGATAGGGGGGTCGGTCTTGAGTATAACTCTGAGTTGGTGCGGCACAAGGGGTATGCTTAAGCGGCCATATTGGAAAATGCGTTTTGTCATATATCTCTTAAACGGTTTGTCGGACGCGAAAAATACAGACGATCATTTTTTTAGATAATCAAATGTTCGATCTATATTCATGCGAGTTTCTCCTACGTGGATATTTATCCTACGAAAAATGTCATTAGCAGGAATAAAAAATTGAGGCACGATGAACGGAGGCTTGGGGAGGGTTGAAGATAGACAAAGGTAATGAAGGGATGGAGGATAATTGTCAGGGTGAATTCGGGAGAACCGTGGAGAGATTTACAGAGAGAATTTGAGAGGACGAATGTTCAAGAACTACTGGAGAGTTTACAGCTTGAAGAAATGATTTGGAAAAACATGTAATATTTTTTTTTGAATAATAGGTATGATTGCTATCTTCATTATTGTAAAAATAAAAATTATAGTGATGTGAATTGAAATGATTCAATGTAGTGATATTCCTAATTTTATATCATTTCAAGCAAACATTTTTACTTTGAATTCATTCCAGTGAAATCAAATCTAGCTTCTGTAGACTGAAACTCTGTGTACCTAGTATAGAGTACGAAATATTTCTAGAGGTAAAATTATATAGTCAAATGATCCACCATTCGTATGTTTCACTATGTGATGGTAGTCTATAACTACGAAATATGCTCCATTTCAATATTTAATGCGAAATTCCTGCAATGAAACATTTAATAGATTGGATAGAGCCTATTCGTTTCTGAATGGTGCAATAACTGCCAGACATCAGTCTCTTGTACCAGTAACTCCTCCCTTGCGTGCTACTATACTCATTGGCGTATACACAAGCAGTACGATTTTACTCAAATTATTTCGTAAAAATCTGTATTAACTATATAAAATCCAAGAAGTATTTAAAAACACCAACAACTTATATGCCACATACTACGAAATAAAAAAAATACATTAAAAGTATTTATTACTATAACTAACTAGTTATAAAATAATTGTAGTAATTCAATTAAATAGGTTATAGTACGAAATGAGAGGACAGAGCAAATCTTAGTAGAGATATACAAAAACTATAAAAATAAACTGAAAAAACTCATTGCAAAATCACGTAGAGACTACGCGAACAAATCAATGGAAAAATCTAAAGATAACTCCTCAAATCTCTGGAAATATGTAAACACCATCTGCAACAAAAATAATCAAAACATTTTTTTTAAATTATTGTAGATCAGGAAGAAACAACAGATTAAGGAAAAATCTGTAATATAGTTTCGATGAATATTATAGCGATTTGGAAAAAGTTATGCAAAATTGATAGAGGACCCAGAAAACTTCAAACAGGACATAGGGGAAAGTATGTACATATTTCCAACTAATTCCAATGAGGTTAAAACTTTATAGCAGAGTTAAAAAATGAAAAATCTCCAGGTCATGATGGTATACGAGCGGAAGTATTAAAATATATTTCGCACGAAATTTCACCACATTTCTCTTTTATGATTAACAAGGTTTTTGATAACGGACACTTTTCAAGGGCATTGAAAAAGTGCATCATAAAACTACTACAAAATGAATCCAAATCCGAAACCATCATCTATAGACAATTTCAAACATAGCCAAAATCGTAGAAAAAATAATAAAAAGTCTTATAACAAACTCTTTACAAAAAAACGCAGTATTATCAGACAATCAGTTTGGTTTTAGGAAAGGAAGATCGACTGAAGGTGCTATCAGTATGTATAGCCATACAAACTTTTGTTATGCAAATATATGAAGCACTACACTCTGTGTCATAAAGATTGTTGGAAAAACTCGAAGCATATGGGATAAAGGGTAATGCATATAACCTCATGAAAAATTATCGGTCTGAACGTCAACAACAGGTGAACATAGATGGTGTTGTCAGCGAAATTCGTATTGTTACTTACGACGTACCACAAGGAACTGTGCTTGGTCCTCTACTATTTACCATATATTTAAATAGTTTACTGAGAATGAAAAATGAAGAGAAAATCATCAGTTTTGCAGATGACACTGCCATAATATATAGAGCAGAAAAATGGGATGAATTAAAAATAATTGCAGAAAGAAACATGAAAATGTGAAAAAAATTGTTCCAATTGAACAAATTTACCTTGAATGCGGAAAAACTAAGTATCTGGCATTTGTCTCATATGCGAATCATTTACCAAATTTGGGAAACATAAAAATTGATGAAGTAAATGAAATCTCTGAAGCTGAGTCTATGAAAAATTTTGGTCGACAGACATTTCCGGTGACACTTCCAAATGAAAAACAATTCGGAAAAAATCAGAGGACTATTATCAAGGTTTAGGTATCTAAAAAAAATTTTGGAAATCCTCAACTCAAACTCAAAGTAATCTTCTATTCTTTGGTACAGTCTATTCTACCCTACGGAATTTGGGGCTAGGAAGGGGTGAATGACGTATACCCCGAAATTCTTATTATACTACAAAAGTGGATTTTTGAAATCATTCTAGCAAAACCCCGGGAATATCCCACCGATGATCTATTCACTGTAGCCCAAATATATGACATTAGGCAGATTTACAGCTTGAATATTTCAACCACTGTTTTCAATAAAAAAATTCCTCTTCATATAACATCTCATACCTATGAAACGAGGCAAAGGAAATCTGAATATTGTTCTATACGATGTGAGAGAACCATCGGGCAACGTAGTTTTGTTTATTTGAGCAGTAAACTCTATAATGAGTTACCAAACAGCATTAGAGATAGTAGAACCTATAATGAATCCAAAACTAAAACGAATAAATGTATACTAGAAAAAAAGCGCCAGTTCTTGAAAATGAATAACTATTAAAATAATGATAAATTTAGTCAGAGAGGATGGGTTTGTCAAGGGGTTTCCTCCCCTATTATCAAACCTTGGCGCTTTTCACTGTTCTCGGTTTTCCTCGGGCGCCACCTTTAGCTTTATAGTGGAAAAGGCCACTTGTGCTCCGGGCAGTCTCAGTGAAGAAAGACACTCCAGGGGTCAATATAGTCGTGACACTGTAACAGGGCCAGCAAGGCAGGCTTTAATTGCCTTCAACTGGGTTTCGAACCTGGGTGGCGACTGCGCACTAGATGTTAAAATTCTACTCAAAATAGTCAATGAAAGAATACTAAGAACAGGATAAACAGGTATATTAAAAATAATGAAATACAGTAAGGGCGGCTGACGGCGGCCTCAAGTTATCACAACAAATAAACACATGGCAAGCACTATATACAGAGGAAGCGGGGAGGGTGTTTTCAAGCAAGCGGGGTAATTTTAGCAACCAAAAGCTCTTGCGGGGTGTCGTACGGACTCGTATGCAGAAATTACCAGCACAGCTTTGAAATATATATTGCCTCTTACGATCATGCGCACATCGCATCTGCGGTACTTACAAACATTTCCTGATGTCTTTTACCTGATACAACATATTTACCAAACTCCGATATCACTGCTTCGGCAAGGCCCGGGACGGTCGTGGACTGCTTCGGTCTTTGGCTCACACTCTGGATACTAGGCGGACGCGTGGCTGCTTCTGCTGGGCTGGGCAAGCTACTACTTCTTTGAAATATGTCGAAACTGAACTACGGCCGGCTTCTCCCTCTTTTCCGAATCCCTCCTGATCGACTTATATACGCGCGCTGTTTTGTGGACTCTGTCGTTTGCGATACAAATTATACCTTCACAGAATAATTACCAGAATATCGGCCTCCCTCCTTCGTGACGTCAACGGCTGCTCGGACACAGTGTCATGTTCTCGGTGGCGACGGCTGTGACGTCAGCTCGGTGCGTGCGCCTCCGCTGTACTCTCGTCCTTCTGGCGGAACTCTCTCCCTGGCGTGTTAGCTGGCTTCGCTGCTTCGGAACGACTGACTGCTTTCTCTCGCATTTGATCCAACGTCCAGAATATCGGCCTCCCTTCCTTCGTGACGTCAACGGCTGCTCGGACACAGTGTCATGTTCTCGGTGGCGACGGCTGTGACGTCAGCTCGGTGCGCGCGTCTCTGTCTAGACTCAACTGTGCTGGGTGGCGATCGGACTGTTGGCTCGTACGTGAATGAATTCCATCCCCGTGGAAACTTTGATTCTCGAGTTTTGCGTTCGATTCAAGTGCTTGCTCCAGAGTGGGGCGGGTGACGTACGATTGCTTTGTTTCAATCATTCGTTCTCGATTCGCTGGCGCGCGCAATTACCAATCGTTCGTTCTTCACAACCACGCTCGCGGTATTGGCGTGAGTTACGGAGGGTGTTTAGCCTATTTATCGTGTTAGGGGTGATTCACGGATTTATCACGAACCTGAATGGTATTTCTAGACCTATTATTACTTTCAAGCGGGGTTTAATTCCTTACAGGGAGCTTTCGGCTGATAAATATAGCGGGATAATAGTAACTTCGTTACACACCCTTCCTACTTCGGGGAAAAAGAAAAAAAAACTTTTTTTTTTCTTTTTAACATGCATTCGTATGGTCAGAGGGACCTGAAAACTAACTCGTTTTGCTGTGAACATTCTCAAAACTTAGACGGCTAGCAACCTTATGTTCTAACAAAAAAAACAGGTCCATTCGGAATATAACAGTATAGCCCGCCAGGTGCCTACCCCCCTAATAGTCGAACCCT
Source organism: Gonioctena quinquepunctata (assembly GCA_018342105.1). Taxonomy (NCBI): domain Eukaryota; kingdom Metazoa; phylum Arthropoda; class Insecta; order Coleoptera; family Chrysomelidae; genus Gonioctena; species Gonioctena quinquepunctata. The sequence goes on along the minus strand of JAFIRS010007100.1, from coordinate 11,872 downwards.
TTATTCGGGGTAGGTCCACCTGATACATAAATTACGGAATAAAATAAACTTAAATGTGGACCTCAAATTATTCCAAATGAAAAACAAAATAAACTCTTGCCTGGTTGCCGGAGAGCAACAAACAGGACTACTGTGTACAATGATTATTTAACAAAAATAAAAACTATAACCAGTCATAAATGAAAAAAAAATAGTCATACCACACTAATAAAAAAAAAATACTTCCTGGATTGGATGCTGGCGTCCGCATCCTGATCCTATGGGTGTGGCTACGGCATCAAACTAATGGGTGCTGAACATCCGCATCGGGGATATGCGGGTCAGATACGACAACAACATGGACATGGGTGCTGAACATCCGCATCGGGGACATGCGGGTCAGGATACGACATCAACATGGGTGCTGAACTTCCGCATCGGGGATATGCGGGTCAGGATACGACATCAACATGGGTGCTGAACTTCCGCATCGGGGATATGCGGGTCAGGATACGACATCAACATGGACATGGGTGCTGATCTCCTTCGGGCTGGTCTCCTCTGGGCTGGTCTCCTCTGGGCTGGTCTCCTCTGGGCGGCTGGGTCGGAACAGTGGCATTCCCTAGAGAGGACATCCTTCAAGCCACATCGGGAGCAAAACAGGAGGGGCTGTTTTCGTTGGCACACGGTGCGTGTGTGCCCTGGTTGACCGCAGTGCCAGCACAGATCCCTGTTGACGGGTAGGTTTAGAGTCAGAGGGGGTTCCGGAGCTGCTGGGGCGGTGGCTGCTTGTCCTTGTCTTCGGGTGGCGGCTTGATCGGTCCAGAAGGTGTTGATGAACGGCAACGGGTACGCATCCTTCAGGGAGACGGAATCGACTTTCTGGAAGTCGCTGCAAAACCTCGGTTCGTCATCTTTCTTTCGGACGATGACTACTGGCGAGCTCCACGGGCTTTCGGAGGGTTCTATGATGTTCTCCTGTGGCATTCTGTCAGCTTTGGGATTGAAAACTTCCTGCATCCTGGGATTCTGGGGTCGGTATCGCTGCTTTATTGGCTCTGGATTTAGGAGACGGATCCTATGTTCTACCAGCGGCGTTACCCCATGAATGTCCTCGAATGGGCGTAATTCGTCCTGTCGGAAGTTTTGCAAGTGGTCCTCTTCCTCTCTGGAAAGTGTCAGGGCCGGACTTGGCTCAATAACTCCAATTGGAAAGCATGGTACGGGCCGAGCTTCCCTTGCAATGGATTGGTTCTTTACCAAGATCTGGCCACTTCCTAGGTCGAGCCAAACCTTTTCCTCAATATTCCTTCCAGGACCATATCGGATGACAGGCCACTCAGGTGTCCAAAAGATCCTCGAAGCGGTGTCTCCACTCGGATCTCCCGTGTCGTTGGGGCGGAACGGTTTTTCCCACCAGTCGGGTGGAACTCGTAGCAGATGGAGTTTTCGGTACTCCTAGCAGATTCCACTGCCTGGCTATCCTGTCGCCGACATAGGAGATTACGGCACCTGTGTCAATCATCGCTTCAGCGGTGCCACCGGGAATCTTGACGGAAAGATGCGGTCGGTGGTCGGTGGTAGCGATGATGACGGTAGGTGAGGCGTCATGGGAGCGGGGCTGCACGTACCTCCAGTCGTGGTTTTGATTTTCCGGCCGTGGGCATGTGCAATCACGAGACATTACTCCGTCTCGCTTGCATCTAGAGCAGAATATCCTTGGAGGGGATTGACATTGGCTCCTGAAGTGCCCTGTTTGCCCGCATCGCCAGCACTCTCGGCTATCTTCGATGGGGCGGCGGTTGACTGGGCTGGCCTGTGCCGCGGCCTGCTGATTAATGAGGCTCCTTGCAGACGGCGTGGCTCCTGGGGCGATAAGTCTTGTTACCGCTGATGGGGCCGATGGGGTTCGGTAGGGTGCTATAAACGGTGATGAGACTGGTTTCTGAGCTTGTTCGATTTCCGCTCGTAAAAGCTCGTATTCTCTGGCAGCTTTGGCAAACCCCTGTACGTCGATGAAGTCCGTCCTCCTGATTCCACGTCGAAACTCTGGGTGGAGGTTGCGGTACAGCCAATTCAATTCCTGATCTGGCGGAATTCCACCATGGCGGCGAATCATGGTCTGCAGGTCCGTGATGTAGGCTGTCATACTCTCTCTCAAGTGGTGTGTCCTCCTGCTGATGGCCACTTCCAAGTCAATTCGGTAGTTGACGGGGAAGAAGAAGTCCTGAAAGGCGGTGCAAAAGTCTTCCCATCTCGGCCAGCATGCCCGGTTATTTCTGAACCAGAGGGCCGGCATTCCTTCCAACAACTCTGGCATAGCTTGTAGGAGGCGGTCTGCGGGGATGCCTTGAGATTCTCGAATCTCCTCCAATCTTTCGAGGAAGGCGGCGGGGTCGCTGGTCCCATTAAAGGTCACTCTCCAGTCCTTCACTCTCAGTGGTGCCATCCCTACACTCGTAGTAGGCGGCAGTGGGGCGGCCTGTGCTACCACTCGGGTTCCTGTGAGTACGTTGCTCATGATCGGGTTTTCAGTGCTCGTCACTGTGATTGTGGGTAATACTGGCGGCGGTGCGGTTGTCGTGGCAACTCCTGTGGTGGTCACTGGCACGCTCGTGGGGCTTCCTAGTCCTGTCGGCATCTTAGGTGAATATTCGGAACTCGTACGTCTTATTTGGTTCACAGTCGGCACTCCTTCAGCTTGTGCTCGTATCTTGGGCACCGTACCTCCTATTGACGAACGGATGGCGGGGAGCGCTTCTGCGCACTCGATAATTCGTTGAGGAGGTATCGCACGGACGCCTGGCTCTCTTCTGAGCCGAGTTTGACAATCTGTCAAAGATGACAGGTCGGTAGCCTTCAACGGATTTCGGTTCTATTCACTCTGCGGAACTAGCTTCACGGATTTCCAATTGTCCTTGTCGTACGAGCCTGCTTTCTCTCTCTTCACCCACGTATCTCGTGAATGGTTAACCTGAAAAGGAAACGGATGACGGTAATCGGTTCTACACCCCCGGAAACCTACTAAACGAGGGGTCACTCGGCATATTGACTCTCTTTTGAGTCGAAGTTGACATCTGTCAAAAATGACAGGTCTCGGTATACTATAAAAACGGTCCCTGCTCGGGCGCCAATTTGTAAAGGGGTTTCTCCCCCTATTATCAAACTTTGGCGCTTTTCACTATTCTCGGTTTTCCTCGGGCGCCACCTTTAGCTTTATAGTGGAAAAGGCCACTTGTGCTCCGGGCAGTCTCAGTGAAGAAAGACACTCCAGGGGTCAATATAGTCGTGACACTGTAACAGGGCCAGCAAGGCAGGCTTTAATTGCCTTCAACTGGGTTTCGAACCTGGGTGGCGACTGCGCACTAGATGTTAAAATTCTACTCAAAATAGTCAATGAAAGAATACTAAGAACAGGATAAACAGGTATATTAAAAATAATGAAATACAGTAAGGGCGGCTGACGGCGGCCTCAAGTTATCACAACAAATAAACACATGGCAAGCACTATATACAGAGGAAGCGGGGAGGGTGTTTTCAAGCAAGCGGGGTAATTTTAGCAACCAAAAGCTCTTGCGGTGGGGGGGTGTCGTACGGACTCGTATGCAGAAATTACCCACAGCTTTGAAATATATATGTCCTCTTACGATCATGCGCACATCGCATCTGCGGTACTTACAAATATTTCCTGATGTCTTTTACCTGATACAACATATTTACCAAACTCCGATCTCACTGCTTCGGCAAGGCCCAGGACGGTCGTGGACTGCTTCGGTCTTTGGCTCACCTCTGGATACTAGGCGGACGCGTGGCTGCTTCTGCTGGGCTGGGCAAAGCTACTACTTTGAAATATGTCGAAACGGAACTACGGCCGGCTTCTCCCTCTTTTCCGAATCTCTCCTGATCGACTTATATGCGCGCGCCGTTTTGTGGACTCTGTCGTTTGCGATACAAATCATACCTTCACAGAATAATTACCCAGAATATCGGCCTCCCCTCCTTCGTGACGTCAACGGCTGCTCGGACACAGTGTCATGTTCTCGGTGGCGACGGCTGTGACGTCAGCTCGGTGCGTGCGCCTCCGCTGTACTCTCGTCCTTCTGGCGGAACTCTCTCCCTGGCGTGTTGGCTGGCTTCGCTGCTTCGGAACGACTGACTGCTTTCTCTCGCATTTGATCCAACGTCCAGAGTATCGGCCTCCCTTCCTTCGTGACGTCAACAGCTGCTCGGACACAGTGTCATGTTCTCGGTAACGACGGCTGTGACGTCAGCTCGGTGCGCGCGTCTCTGTCTAGACTCAACTGTGCTGGGTGGCGATCGGACTGTTGGCTCGTACGTGAATGAATTCCATCCCCGTGGAAACTTTGATTCTCGAGTTTTGCGTTCGATTCAAGTGCTTGCTCCAGAGTGGGGCGGGTGACGTACGATTGCTTTGTTTCAATCATTCGTTCTCGATTCGCTGGCGCGCGCAATTACCAATCGTTCGTTCTTCACAACCACGCTCGCGGTATTGGCGTGAGTTACGGAGGGTGTTTAGCCTATTTATCGTGTAAGGGGTGATACACGGATTTATCACGAACCTGAATGGTATTTCTAGACCTATTATTACTTTCAAGCGGGGTTTAATTCCTTACAGGGAGCTTTTGGCTGATAAATATAGCGGGATAATAGTAACTTCGTTACAGGTTTACAATAAAATGTATAGATAGATGTCAATAAAGTTGGTTAGCGATAAGTGCTGTAGCACTTGTTTCGCAGAGAATATAATAGAATTTGATAGAGTTTATGAACGTGTAGGTCGTAGGGACAATACATTTGAGAGTACGGTAATCTCAATGGAATATAATTGAGTTACATACCATGGGAAATCAATTATAAATAAAAAAAGTATAAATAGAATAAACACAATTATAGACTAAAGAGAAAATTGTTTTTTTTTTAAATTCACTTTGCTTAAGTACAATATAAATATGTCACAGTTTATTTGAGAAATATGAATACAAAAATATTAAAATATTAAAAGTTCAGTGTACAATTTATAAAATATCAACTTAAAACTAGACAATTTGGATTATCATACACACATAGACACACTTCAAAACATTTTTCATTTCTATCAAATTATAATTTATTTTTTCGGTGTTGACTGTATATGAATGACTTCAATTCTTTCTCATGTGATTCCAGATAGTTGTTTTTTTGTATATGGGTTGGGACAGTGTTATACGATTTTGGAGACATATAGTTATAGGACCGTTGGCCGATAGATTTGTGTCTGTTCGGAACTATGTGCTGGTTTTTTTGCCTTGTATGGTAAGGATGACTCGGTAGGTTGAAGTTATGTTTATTCTTATGGTATCTGATATTAATGTTGTAATAAAGAAGTTGGCGAATATCAAATACTTAAGCTGCGGAAAATAGTGCATCAGATGGATATTTAGATTCTTTAGACATAATCAGCTTGAGGAATCTTTTTTGTAGAAGTTCTAGGGGATAAATATGGGTCTTTAAGGCTCCTCCCCAGCCAATTATACCATATCGTAGATGACTTTCGACTAATGCGTGGTATAATACTTTGAGTTAGTGAAAATATATCTTTAAGGTATAAATGATCATTCTTAGCTTTTTGCATACATAATTAATATGAGCATCCCATTTTAGATGAGTATCTATTATTATTCCCAAATACTTAACTTTAGTTTCTGGTAAGATAGTATGTTGTTGCCCCCTTATGTCAAACGTGAGGATCTGAAATGATGGTGAATTCGACCGATTGCAGCTGAAGGGTAAGTAGAATGTTTTTTTCCAAATTAACAGTTAATAGCTTGTGTTCCAGCCAGTTTTTGATTGAAGGAAAATCCGATTCCACCATAGCTTTCAGTTCTTGCCAAGAACTTGCCTCATAAAAAATTACTGCGTTCTCAGCAAAACCTTAAATTTCTCCACTGCTCCTAATGGAGAATATGCCATTAACATATATATTAAATAGAATGGGACCCAATACGGTTCCTTGAGGTACACCATACTCAATTTTTCTCCTATCACTAAGTGCTTTTTCCACTCTCACAGACTGATATATGTCGGTCAAATAACTTTCGAACAGTTTCAGACAATTATTTCTAATACCCATATCTTCTAATGTCTCTAGGAGTAGGTCATGACTTATTGTGTCGAACGCTTTTGATAGATCAATAAATTAGCATAGACATGGTATATTTTTATCCAGAGTAGTAGAAATCTCAGAGGTGAGTGCCAATAGTGCATCTTAGGTGGATAGATTCTCTCTGAAGCCATATTGTTCCTCATAATACTCCAATGCACCCAAATCTATTGTTCTAAGATGACTGTAATATATTTATCCTATTTACTGATTTGATTGCATTTCTTATTGATTCTGTTGTACACATACTCCAAATTGATGTATAATAAACCTTTAGAAAATAATTTATTATATATTTTATTGTTATATCTCTACCATGGTTAGCAATTTTACTGTACTTTCTGAGCTGATTCTGTTGTACCTCGTATCTCAAATCGATGTCTAAACTAATCTATGTTAATTTTACAATTCACAGTTTATTACACAACTTAGCAATTGAGATATCTCCTATACCACGCACAAGCTGAAAGCTTTCCGTTTCTGTGGTCTCCCCGTTCATTCACAAATCACTCAAGAATATTGTACCATACTTCAGATGAATAAACATTATTATTATTATTAATCACTCGTCATCACATTTGCTGCTATCTTCAGCTACGTTTATAATGAGCGATTCAACCCTAATATCAAGTATGCGCTCTTTTTCCAAATATTCAAATTTAGTTTACACAGCACTTTTTCAAAGTTTCTTGCAATAATCCTCTGTTAAGAATTTGGCATCATCGAATTTGAATGCCATATTGTATTTTGCTATATCGCCTTCTAGTATTCCTTAATTTTTTCGATTTGATTCAAATCTGAATGATATGGAGGCAGCCGTAAACCCATATGACCATGTTCTTCTAACAACTGATCGAATTTGTAGGTAATATGGTGCCGGTTGTGGACCTTAATTTATTCGGAGAGTTGAGGTTTGTACGTAGTTGGCGAGAAAGTTATATTTTTGTCAGAAAGCCATCACATCATTCCCACCTTTGAAAAATTAGGTTCAACAAAAATAAAAATAAACCTCATTCTATCATTAAGAAATGTCACACCCAACGTTTGCCCTGAAGATTCAGTGGAATTTGAAAGTATCCTTTCATGTCCCAGAAAACTGGTGAATAAATTACTTTCCAGTTCTCTATCAAACAGAAATGTCAACCTTGAAAACAGTAACCAATATTTAAACAATCACTCCATAGTTTTAATTAATTAACCCCAAAATCATTAATAAAAAAAAAAAAAAAACTCCCTTAATTACCTTACTACACATAATTTGACTCACAACATGATTTTACCGACAAAGTTTGAAACTTTTTTTATGTTGTCTCAAGAATACCAACTGAATTCTAGATAATCAAAACAATCTCTTTCAACTGAAAATACCTTAAATTGATGAAAATCCAACAAGCTGTTTTCGAATTGTGCAAAGCTACACAGAAATGAATGTATTCCGACCCTGATGATTTTGCAAAACCTAGTTGCATGATTGTAAACGTTAATGCTCATTCAGTATGTACATATCAGCATTAACACAATTGTGTGGGATGCTTCTGTTATGAATGTGATTATTATTACAATGGATTTTCAGAAAGTGTATCGATTCTGTGAAAAGGCGATTAATATACTATAGTCATAGTGGATGTGTCATACAATACAGTTCATTGAAATAATAGTGGTAATTTCATGCTGTCGTAAAATGGTTCCATTGAACGGGAATTAATGACTCATTTTTTTTTTCTTCCGAAGGAATCATTTAAATGCACGAGATATTTGATTCCCAAGTGGAAGAGTTTCAAATTTATTTTAAATTATTTACAGAAGGTGGGTTTCCTTTATCTTCGCCTTCTGGGGGGTACTCATGCTCAAATATTGAAGAATCCAAGAAGATACACCCCTATTACATTCACGAAATATAACGTTTATCTTTCAGTCGCAGATGATTCCACATCTGATTTTATGAACATCTTGTTCATATTTTCAACACATCAATAATATAAAATTATAAAAAAAACAACTTCTTTCACCTTTTCTTGACAATGCATTCATTTTTCAACACGTGTGGAAAATATGATCGGAATTATTATCAACATGCTTTTTTGGAATAGTTCGATGAAAACTAGTTTTTTATTTAAATAAATATATTTATTTCTTCGAATACGACATAATTACAATAAAACAGATGGAATATATTTTCTATTTAGATCACCTTATCTACATAAAATATTTGACTGCGTGGATCGTGGTGCTTCGACATTAATATTCCAATGTATGACTGACGTGTCCTTTTTTTAGATTAAAATGGAGCTATGATATCAATATGCTAATGTACGATTGACCTGTCATCTCTGCAGGTGATTATAGATCTTTGGCGTTGGTTATTTTTTTGCACGCTTGTCAACTTCGCATGATTATGGAGTTGTTATTTTGAGAATTCGGATCAGTGACGTATAGGCCAATTAATAAAGATTTTCTGCTTTGATTCTGTGACAAAAATACTACCAGGAAACCGACTGTGCCATCATACGGAAGACGGTCCTTAGTTATATCCTTTTATGTTTCCTACTCCCAACTGTCATTGCTAAATTTGTTATAAACATTGAAAACTTTCTTTATTTTGTATCATTTTTGACTTGTAACTTGAAAACCAATGAAGCAATTTTGATAATCTCAATGGACGAATGGTAGAGAAGCAAAATGCAAAAAATATGAGCCCTAACGCGACTCGATCGGATTATCAGTAACGGAGAAACACCGAAAAAAATAAAACAGCTTTTTTAAAAATTCATGACTTCGCCAGTTTTTGAGTTGTAGTGCAGGCTTTTCGAAACAGTGGTGATTGATATTTACTTTATGTTTCAAAAACTCAGGCAGTGTCGTATTATTAGTTCTGGCATAATTGCAATCTGAATTTTTTAATGCACTTTATTGCAGCATACCTGGATATTCTCATTTTGCGTTAAATGCTCCAAAATAGGTGGAAATGGGCGAGTGCGTGAAAGCGGTTGAGAAGTGGGGGTAGAGCAGCAGACGCGGGGAAACGTATTGATATTAATACAAGCGTGCTGCGCCCGTTATGAATCTGCTGCGCTACCCCCACTCCTGATCCGCTTTCATGTACTCGCCGGTTTTCGGTCATGTTAGCAAGTATTTCTCACCTATTTCGCAGCATTTTAACGCTAAATGAGAATAGTCATTTGGTAGTACTATACTTCAACTCTCAAAATCTTTTAGAACTATTGAAATCGGACCACCCATGACGCATCCAGGTCTGCTGCAATGAAGTGCGCTAAAAAAATTAAATTGCAATTATGCCAAAACTAATAATCCAACAGTGGCTGATTTTTTCACACATATCAATCACTACTATGTCTTGGAGAACCTGCTTCAAAACTGTCAGTGTTATTAATTTTTTTTTAAACGCTGATTTTTTCTGGTTTTTTCCGTTACTAATAATTCGAGTCGTGCCTGGGCTCATTTCTTCTGCATTTTAATTCTCTACAATTCGTTCATCGAGAGTATCGAGATTGCTTCGTTAGTTTTCAAGTTACAAGTCAAAAACGAAAAAAAAAAAAGTTTTAAATTTTTATAATAAAAACTTTTTAACAAAAAATTAAACCGACGAAATACGGAACTGAAAAGTAAAAAATAAAATAAACCTTCTTAGTCTCAATAACTGAGCCCCTAAACTAATGTGAGCAACTGATTTTGAGTCGGCGCCAAACAAACAAGCAAATGAATTAGGTAAGGCGTAAAATGATGGCATCGAGTTGCGCGGTGACATTCTGATAATTTTTTTGAAGTAGTTTAATGATGTTCGTTGATTGTTTGCTTGGCGCCGACTCAAAATTAGTCACTTACATTAGTTTAGGAGCTTAGTCAGTAACTAAGAAAGTTTATTTTATTTTTTACTTTTCAGTTCCGTATTTCGTAGGTTTAATTTTTTGTTAAAAAGTTTTTATTTTTAAATTTTTTATGGCTAAAATATACTAATTACTACCTTCTTGTTTTTTGATTACTTCCAAAATACTTACTTACCCACCTTACTTCAACTATTACCAGTTAAATAATATGATTATCTACTTTTACTATTTGTTGTAATATAAATTATTTTTGTTGTTCTGGTTAGTTTATTTCATTACTTTGTATATCATTCCATCCTCTCATAGAATATAATGGTTTTGACGGATGTGGAACAGAAATAATGTCAGTAGCGATCTGTCATTGTCAACTACGTATGTGTGTGCCAATGTTCATAAGTGAAAAATCAGTTATCCCCTATTTTTCCACCCGTAAGGGTATATGATTCCATTTGAAATCTAGAAAAAAGGTATACCCTATCTATTAAAAAAAGAATCATCCAAATCGAAGAACCCAGTACAAAGTTATGCCTGATAGAATCGGTTAACGGACCAGAATTCAGAGGGTGAGTGATCAATATCCTTCATGTTGCTACCCTTAGGGGTGGATTTTATCTTGTAAAGTCGAATCGGACCACATTCAAAGTACACCCTATCCATTGAAAAAAGAATTATCGGAATCGGACGCCTCAGTAAAAAGTTATGCGTGATCATACATAAAAAAAATGATGGAAAAAAATATATATGGGTCGACTAGAGAACCTCCTTCTTTTTGGTTTCGTCGGTTAACAAATTGAGCAATGGCAGTTGGGAGTGGAAAATATCACAGGGTATAACTACGCACGGTCTTCCGTATGATGGCACAGTCTGTTTCCTGGTAGTATTTTTGTCACGAAAAAATCTCTATTGATTGGTCCAGTAGGCAGTTGTCTGAAATATTCAGATGTATTTTCTATTGTTGGAAAACTTCCACCCTATTTTTAGCCGACGAAACCAAAAAGGAGGAGGTTCTCTAGTCGACGGGTATATTTCATTTTGTTATAAATGATCACGCATAACTTTTTGCTGAGACGTCCGCTTCCGATAATTGTTCCTTCAGTGGATAGGGTGTACTTCGAAGTATGGTCCTTAATTTAAGGATGAAACCACCTAAGGGTACAAAATGAAGGATATTGATCCTCACCCTCTGAATTCTGGTCCGTTTACCGATTCTATCAGCTCTAACTTTGTACTGGGATCTTCGATTTGGATGATTCTCCTTTTATCAGCTAGGGTATACCTCATAGTTGATCATATTAGGATTTCGAATGGAATTATCCACTCTTACGGGTGTAAAAATAGGGGATAATTGATTTTTCACCTGTGAACATTGGCACAAATATGTAGTTGACAATGACAGATCGCTAGTGTCATCACAATCAATATATTCTATGAGAGGATGGAATGGTTTACAAAGTTATGAAATACACTAACCAGAATAACAAAAATAATTTATATAACAACAAATAGTAAAAGTAGGTAATCATATTATTCAACTGGTTATAGTTGAAGGGAGGTGGGTAAGTAAGTGTTTTGGAAGTAATCAAAAAACAAGCAGTTAGTAATTTGAAGATTTCAGCCACAAAAAATTGAAAAATAAAAACTTTTTAACAAAAAATTAAACCGACGAAATACGGAACTGAAAAGTAAAAAATAAAATAAACCTTCTTAGTCTCAATAACTAAGCTACCAAAGTAAAAAATTTTGAGTCGGCTCCAAACAAGCAATCAACGAAGATCATTAACTTACTTCAAAAAAATTATCAGAATGTCACCGCCCAACTCGATGCCATCATTTTACGCCTTACCTAATTCACTTGCTTGTTTGTTTGGCGTCGACTCAAAATTAGTTA
>JAFIRS010007099.1:0-28330 GCA_018342105.1 Gonioctena quinquepunctata | reverse complement strand
TTCATTTACATATTCATCTCGTAGTTATGTTATTGCTCAGAACATATATACGCACACATACAAAATATGATATATGAATATAAGTAAAAGTATAAGTAAAGTATAAGTAACGTATAAGTAAAGTATAAGTAAATAACATTTGCAAAAAAAAGAAGAAGAAAAAATTCTTAACTAGATCTAACGCCCATTGACCAAAATTCATAATATTATTTATCATCTGGTATTGAAGCTATTTGTATTAATGATTTTATTCAAATTCTCGATAGATAAACTTCTCAACCAATCCTTGATTTATTTTTTGTATAACTGATGAATATTTATATTCTTTATGTTTTGTGGTACTTGGGAATATATTCGGGGGGCTGTGTAGAGGTAAGACCTCTGACCGATTGATTTCGTAACTTTCAAGTTTCGATTTTCTGCAGCTTTTTTGTATCTTGTGTTGTGTTCGTGGGAGATAGCTACTGAGTTTTTTTTATCCTTCTGTTGGAGACATAATATTTTGTAAAAGTAAAATTTGGATATACTAAAAATGGGAATTTCACTGAAAAGACACTCGGTGGAGTATGTTCTGTTTTTATCATATAGAATTTTCAAGAAATATTTTTGGGTAATCTCCAAGTTTTTCAGGTGACATTCGTATGCTCTTCCCCATCCTGAAATACTATACTGTATATGTGACTCGACGAGAGAAGGATACATTATCTTTAGCATCTTGGTATCGAGGAAATTTTTCAACTGCTTGAAGGTAAAAAGAATTGATTTCAGTTTTTTTACTATTTTATTCACATGAATATCCCACTTCAGATATTTATCCACTTCTATTCCAAGATACGTTATAGAATCTACCATTTGTACCAACTGGTTGTTACCGGGTATCATTAAATTTTGTATGTTAGATGAGTTGATTTTATTGCAAGAAAAAGTTATCGATTTAGTTTCAATGTAAGATCTATTGCACTAAACTAATCCTTAATTTTTTTCAGGTCTTCTTCTGCTTTTAATTTTGCCTCTCCCTAAGAAGCAGCGGAACACATGATTACTGTGTCATCGGCGAAGGACGACACAATGCCACTCAATTCGAATTTAACTAATCCATTGATGTATATTAGGAACAGTAATGGACCAGGTACCGTTCCCTGTGGTACACCAGTTTCCACTTCTAGGATATCACTTTGGGTATCATCAATTTGTACAAGTATAATAACATATACACACACACACACATATACAGTGCGTTTATAAGGTGTGGAAATGCTCGATTATCTCACGAGTTGATTTTTAACAAAAAAATACTTTTTACCCCCACTATCTTACAAGATATGACGTCATCGATATTTTTTCCAAGCGGAATGGGTATATTTTCATATAAAAAATTGAAAGCCCTGATTTTTCTGAGTTCAACCATACCACAAACGTCATATCTAACATTTTAAGTTACTTTATAGTGAGTATAAAGGAAACGGATGCTCATATTTCTCAATATTCATTTCATCATTTATTTTGCAATGAAAACCTGAAAATTACTCAGTTGTTAGTTCGAGTATATTTCCATACCTCAAGTAGGCTATGAAAACATCTGAAAGCCCTTAGCAATCAGACAATAAGTTCTTAGTTACCATTGCATATTAAATTGATTTGTTGTGTAGCATATCGATTTATAAGCCTCCAATATATTTCTGAAAAATATTACCCAAAAAGAAATCAGTTGAAATTACGTTATAGGTACTGTCAGAAAAACAGCGAATAAAAGTTTTGATGATCTAAAGCCGGGTACTGACTTGAATGTGCATGCGTTGAGTTTGGGCGCATGCACATGCACATTCAAATCTGGACATTCGCAACGACATGCGCTGAGTTGTTGCGAATGACACACAAAAACATGCGCCCCGACCCAACGCATGCACATTCAAGTCAGTACCCGGCTTTAGGTTACGGCGATCGTAATAAAAGAAGTATGCGATATCTTTAATGAAAAAAATGTCCTGATCGAGAACCAATAAGCCAATCGACATTGAGCAAAATATTGCACTAAATTAATGAAATTGGCAATGTTGAGAATAAGCCCAAGAGTGGCAGACCTACCGTTGCCGATGACACAATCAAATGTATTACTTGGAATTGAAAAAAAACCTCATCGTTCATCATGGTGAGCAGGATATCCTACGAAAAGTCAAATTACATCCATATAAAGTTAAACTTATACATGAACCTAATGAAGACGACTTCAATAGACGCATGCAGTTTTGTAAAAATATACAAGAAGTGTGTAATCACAAAAATGGTTTTGAATTTTATGTCTTATTTTCCAACGAATCAACTTCTTGTATGAACAGTACCGTGAATACGCAAATTTGTCGTTACTGGCAACAGAAAATCCCAATTGGACGATGGGAGCTTAGACCCAATATCCTCTAAAAGTAACTGTGTGGGCTGGGATTCTTAAGAATACCATTGTAGGACCACATTTTTTTTACGGTACTGTGACAAGTGAAAAGTATCAAGAAATGTTGCAAACTGATGTAGTTAACATATTTAACTGCAACATTTTCTAACATTAAACATCCTGGTCAAATAGATTCTACTATTTGGTCCACATTATGCTCTAGTGGTTAGAGATTTTCTGGGTGAAATCTTTCCCAATCGCAGGATTGGACGATGCGTCACATTGAATGGCGTGCTAGGTCCCCAGATTTAACTCCTATGGATTTCTTGTCTGGGGTTACTTGACAAAGTGAAGTGAACATAAACCGACCTACCAATTTCAAAGACCTTATAGAGAGAATCCGAACTGAAATTCCACGAATTGTCGATTGTCGATGTTGTCAAACGTAACCAAAGAATTCATCAGATGTTGGTTGACAATATCCCGAACCCAAGGAGCTCAATTCGAGCATTTGTTGTGAATGTGTTTTGTTTATTTTTACTATGTACTGACTACTTTTAAAAGAACTCAGTATACTGTAACTTGAAATGTTACATATGACGTATGTGGTATGGTTGAACTCAGAAAAATATCTGCTTTTAATTTTTGATATAAAAATATACCCTTTCCATTTAAAAATATTATCGATGACGTCATATCTTGTAAGGTAGTGGGGGGTAAAAAAAATGTTATTATTAAATATCCAGGGTGGCGCCCTGGATGGTTTAGATTCACAAATCATCCCCCTAAATGTTAAGGGTGGTCGACCCCCTAATTTATTTTTTATTTTTTAGAAAAAAAAAAATTGTTTCTATTTTTTTATGATACAGCATTCAAAAATACATACAACCCTAAATTTTCACCCTTCTACGATCAACCCCTATTTTTTTGGCAAGATTTTTATTTTTATTTTGTCATGACTTAGAATAAAAAAATTCATATTGCTCTTAATTTTCACCCTTCTACGATCAACCCCTATTTTTTTTTATCTTATAGAAAAAACGGGATAACAGGAGAACGTGATAACGGGAATAACGGTATAACGAAAAAACGGGAAAACGAGATGACAGGATAAGGGGAAAATGGGTAACAGGATATAGAAAAAATTGGATAACAGGAAAACGGGATAACTGGATAATTGGATAACTAGATAACGGAATAACGAAAAAACGGGATAACGGGATGACAGGATAAGGGAATGACGGGAAAGCGGAATAACGGGATAACGGGATAAATAAGAAACGGGATAACAGGAAAACGGGATAACGAAAAAACGGGATGACAGGATGAGGGGATAAGGGGAAACGGGATAAAGAAAAAATGGGATAACAGGAAAACGGGATAACGGGATAACGGGATAAGGGATAACGGGAATAACGGGATAACGAAAAAACGGGATAATGGGATGACAGGATAGGGGGATTACGGGAAAACGGGATAACGGAATAAAGAAAAAAAGGGGTAACAGGAAAATGGGATAACGGGAAAACGAGATAACGGGACAACAGGAAGCGGAAGGAGTCAAAAGCAGATGGAACAACATAAAAGAAAACATAGAAAAAAAGAAATTCTACGCGGACGAGAGTTTTCAGGAAAAACATTTTAGGGAACATAGAAATTTGGACAGGACAACGTCTGTCGGGTCCGCTAGTATATATATATATATATATATATATATATATATATATATACAGAGTGGCCACATTTTTAATGGGATTGTATTGGTAACTTTTAAACCATAAGAGTTAGAAGGTCGGTCAAATGGAGAAAAAGTTGCATTCATAGAAGCATTGTCAAGCAGTTCAAACAAATCGAGATTATCAGGGCCGGTTATTGAGATATCATAAGAAAAGTAAATTCTGTCATTTTGATTTTTCTTTTTTTCCCACTTTATTTCGAATATTATCAAAAAATGTCATGGGAGTTTTTTATTCGACAGTAAATTATCCTCATTTTGACATAATCAGATTTTGTATCTAACGTTTCGTACGCTCTGGCCCACCCTCAACCTCATTTTTTTCAATACGGACCTGCATATTTTATGACACTTTTCGAAATAACTTTTAACGCTAAATTCAACGATATATCATACAATGTCATTCAAAGTTGATTTTCAGGTGATTTTGACCCTTATCCAAATTTCTTTGGGTCGGATCTGTATTACATTTAGGTACCTTTAGTTTAATTAACAACATGCAATACATTTCGATAAAAAAATCAACTAACTCATCTTCAACTGAATGGAATGTAACAGAATCAAAGCAAGAAACAAGTAATAATTAATTACAAATTTGAAGAGGTGAAAAACCTAATTCATAATAATTAAACGAAACTATCATTTAATGAAAGAAAAATCAAATGATTATTCGAAAGTAAATGATGAACATTAATGAAGTAAGTGTTCGAAATGTCCACCATTTTGTAAAATGCACTTTGCGGTTCTGGAACCCATACTTCTTATACATTTGCTTATTTCGTCTCCTTGAATACCTTCCAATACATTCTCAATATTCTCGCGAGGAATCATTATTGTTGGATTTGTCATTTGTTCCGTTGAAACAAATTACAGAATCGAACTTTATTTTGAGATCATTACGATATAATTTTTGCAAGGCTTGGTATTCAAATTTAAAATCATTGTATTCGCGTCTCTTGACTATTTTATCAACAGCAGTTTTTGATAAATTGCATTCACTGGCCACAGTTCTCGATTTTTTTTCTGGGTTCAATTGAATTTGGGTCAGAACATTGATATCGTTGATAGACTTGTTTTTTCTCACATACACACAACTCTAAGTTTATTGAGTGTACTATTTTCAAGTAGTAGGCCGTGGATAAAAAAGAACATAACAAGAAATGTCATATTATTTGTCACTTCGTTTATTATTGTGTCACAAGAACTTGTCATTGAATACTTTTCTAAGTAATTTCAATTTAACTTATTCGATATGGTAAGATACACAAATGAAGAGAAGAGAGATATGTACGAAGTGTACATAAAACTAGATAGAAATTCGTTCAAAGCACAACAAAGGTATGGTGAATTATATCCTAAAAAAACAACACCAAATATTAAAATGTTTCGACGTTTATCTACAACGTTACTTGCACATAATTCATTCATCAAACCTAGAGGTCCTTATGTACGACGAAACGAGCCTATCAATCAATGTTCTGGCCCAAATTCGAATGAATCCAGGAATAGGATCGAGAACTATGGCCAGTGAATGCAATTTATCAAAAAGTGCTGTTAATAAAATAGTCAAGAGACACGGATACCATGACTATAAATACCAAGCCGTGCAAAAACTATATCGCAATGATCCTGAGAGAAGGTTGCAATTCTGTAATTGGTTTCAACGGAAGGTGCGGAATAACAACAATTTTGCGCACAACATCATTTGGGGAGACGAAACGACATTAACAAATTCTGGCATGTTCAATCGAAGGAACAAACATTTCAATGCCACAGAAAATCCTCACTTAATTCATGAAGTTAGACATCAATATCGTTTTTCTTTGAACATATGGTGCGGTTTGTTGGATAATAAATTACTGGGACCCTATTTTATTGACGGCAACCTAACCGGAGCAAAATATGTAGAAATTATAGAAGAAATGTTGTATGAGCTTCCTATACGGTATCGGCGTAATAGTCCATGGTTCCAACAAGACGGATGTGGTCCACACAACTCAAGAATAGTCACAGACTATCTAAATCGAACTTTTCCCGATTCATGGATTGGAACAAGAGGTCCAGTAGCATGGCCTGCCAGATCTCCGGATTTGAATCCGCTGGATTTTTATTTGTGGGGATATCTCAAAAATAAAATTCATGATACTACGAACCCGACAATAGAGATTCTTCGCGAGAAGATTGAGAATGTATTGGAAGGTATTCAAGGAGACGAAATAAGCAAATGTATAAGAAGTATGGGTTCCAGAACCGCAAAGTGCATTTTACAAAATGGTGGACATTTCGAACACTTACTTCATTATTAATGTTCATCATTTACTTTCGAATAATCATTTGATTTTTCTTTCATTAAATGATAGTTTCGTTTAATTATTATGTATTAGGTTTTTCACCTCTTGAAATTTGTAAATAATTATTACTTGTTTCTTGCTTTGATTCTGTTATGTTCCATTCAGTTGAAGATGAGTAAGTTGATTTTCTTATCGAAATGTATTGCATGTTGTTAATTAAACTAAAGGTACCTAAATGTAATACAGATCCGACCTGAAGAAATTTGGATAAGGGTCAAAATCACCTGAAAATCAACTTTGAATGACATTGTATGATATATCGTTGAATTCAGCGTTAAAAGTTATTTCGAAAAGTGTCATAAAATATGCAGGTCCGTATTGAAAAAAATGAGGTTGAGGGTGGGCCAGAGCGTACGAAACGTTGGATACGAAATCTGATTATGTCAAATTGAGGATAATTTACTGTCAAATAAAAAACTCCTGTGACATTTTTGATAATATTCGAAATAAAGTGGGAAAAAAAGAAAAATCAAAATGACAGAATTTACTTTTCTTATGATATCTCAATAACCGGCCCTGATAATCTCGATTTGTTTGAACTGCTTGACAATGCTTCTATGAATGCAACTTTTTCTCCATTTGACCGACCTTCTAACTCTTATGGTTTGAAAGTTACCAATACAATCCCATAAAAAAAGTGGCCACTCTGTATATATTTACATATATATACATACGTATAAACATAAACACATCCAGACCTATACAATATTAACTAACTATTTACTAATATTAGAATGAGTAGAATAATAAATAGAGAAAATAAGGTAGGCCATCCATTGTTTCGATCTATGAATATAAGATAATTAACTGAACCATTATTTGAATGAAATTTTATGTTACAGTTATTAATTGATATTTTGATTGACGAAAACGTATAGTTTTCTCTTTCTATAAGCCAAAATCCAGTTTTTTTTTGTATTTCTCCTAAATAAATTGATACTCTTTGTATTCTTCATTTCAAACTATAAAGTTTTGGTGCAAGAAAATCAGTGACGTTGCCCTATGGTTTTGTCACAGCGAGGTACACTAAATGAGATGGATTTATTTCTTGTGCTATAGGAGTGTGTGACAGGGTGAGAGGTAATTTTATTTTTCTTGATGTTGATTAATAAGTTTACACACAAAAGTTGTCTACTATCAAATATTCCTGATTCTTCATGTAATTCAATATTAGGGAATCTGAGTGGTTTACTGTATATAGTTCTTAAAATCCATCTCTGTATTATGTTTAAGTTTTCCAAGTGCGTGTGATTCCCACCGCCCCAGCCCACAATACCGTACGTCAAATGTGGTTGAACAAGTGCATAATATAATATTGTGAGGTGTTTAATATCAAGGTATTCTTTCAAATATTTGAATTCATATAATAAACATCTCAGCTCATTAACTATATTTTTTATTTGTAGGTACAACTTGAGATGTCGGTCAATTGCAATACCTAGATATTTGATCGAGTCAGCTTCAGGGATTTGTAAGTTTGGTTCAATTATCAAAGGACCCATACTTGGTAATCCACTGGAATATGAAGAAAAGGGAAGACATTTTGTTTTTTCTGAGTTGAGAGTTAATGTATTATATCTAAACCACTTTTCTAAAGTCGCCCTCCGCTTCTGATTTCAAGGTGTCCAACGAATTCGCTTCATAGAATGTTACAGTATCGTCTGCAAAGCTCAGAATTCTACCACTTATTCCTACAGTAAGTAAACCGTTTATATACAGAGTGAACGAGAGTGGACCGAGTACAGTTCCTTGTGGAACTCCGTATGTTACATACCTACAATCACTCAACCCTCCATCAATACAGACTCTCTGCTCACGATATATTAAAAAACTTTTTAATATTCCGTAAATATTTCCTTTTATCCCATAGTTGTCTAATTTATCGAGCAGTTTTCTGTGGCACACGGTATCGAAGGGTTTAGAGAGGTCAACAAAAATGCATTTACCTAGTGATTTATAATCTCGATAAGATTCGTTTCATAAACCACTGAGATATGGGTAAATATGAACAATTTTTTCGTTCCATCGTGTATGTGTACGTACTATAGCATTTCGCTCCCAATTATATTCGTTTTAAAGTGGTTATAAGTGACATTTCAAATTTTCTTTTCATAATATTGTGTAGCTGAAGACAGCGGTAACGTATAACACACTTTATCAATACGTGATCATTAATACGGGATAAGTTGTTTGGTAAAATGTCCCAGACATGCGGCGAATGCGATACAGTGATCGATAGGCGAAAAACTCAGTACATTTCTTGTGCTGGTTGTTGCGCCAAATCTTATCACCTGCAATGTGTTCGAGTGTCTGTTGGATCTTTGGACTGCTTCAAGATCCGTGGTTTTTGTTGGTACTGTACAGCATGTCTTAAAATGAAGAACAAATATGATACTTACATGAAAAACGCTTTAGTTTCGAAGATGTCACAAGTTATGTAAATACTGATACCATGCACCCCACGCTTTTTTTTAAATAAAATACATTTTTTTCTTAGTTTCTATTTTTTTAGTCTGGTTTTCTATGAAAGCGTGTTTTTTAGTTTTTTTAATTTACTTTGAGATTGTGCAATGATATTCGCAAAACCGTTGGCAGTAATTTTTAATTCATCTCTTCGAACAAATATTTTTCCCGATTCATAGAAAACTGCAAAAGTATGCCCTGTATTCAAAAAAGGAGATATGTGTAATATCGAAAATTATAGGCCAATTGTTATTTTATGTAATTTTAGTAAGTTATTTGAAATGGTCCTTCATGAATTTTTATCTGCACATGTCGACTCACAAATCATTGAAAATCAGCATGGTTTCATGAGCGGACGATCTACTATCACTAATTTAGTATGTCTAACTCAATCTCTAGCTAGTACTTTGGACAGCGGTGGGCAGGTAGATGTTATATATACAGATTTTTCGAAAGCTTCCGATCGACTCGACCATGGGTTACTGCTGAGTAAACTCTCCTGCTTTGGACTCACTACAAAACTGATCGATTTCTTCATGTCATATTTGACGAACAGAAAACTGCATGTTCAGTACCATGGGCTCAAGTCTACTGAAATATCAGCTTCATCTGGTGTTCCACAGGGATCAATTCTGGGACCTCTTTTGTTTACCATCTTCATAAATGACATCTGACTAACCCTGCAGTCCAATGTTTTATTATATGCTGACGATTGTAAACTATACACGACAATCAATTACCTCCAGGACTGTACATTACTTCAAGAGGATCTTGAAAGACTTAGTATCTGGTGTAATTCTAACTTATTGCCCCTTGACATAACAAAGTGTAAATATATGTCCTTCCCGAGAAAAATACATATAATTGAGTATACCTACCATATCGATAATAATTCACTAGATAGATGTTATCAGTTCAAGGACTTGGGTGTGATCTTCGATGATCATATAACTGAAACGGTCGCTGAAGCTTATAAAACACTGGGTTTCATCATTAGCAATCCAAAATTAATGGAACAAAATGAGTCCCTGAAGTTAATTTTCAAAGCTTTCGTTAGGTCCAAACTGGAGTATGCATCGGTTGTCTGGAGTCCTGGATATGATATTCATGCAAATAACATTGAAAATATTTAGCGAAAATTTATCAAACACCTTTGGTATAAGACCGATGGTATTTATCCAGATAGAGGATTACCTCAATTAACACTATCAAGCAGATTTGAAATCTCCTTATTGGTTTCTCGCCGTACTTTTAGTGGTGTAGTTTTTCTATACAAATTACTCAATAACAAACTTGATTGTCCTCATTTACTATCTCTCATTGATATACATGTTCCTCGATTGCCAGTGAGGGACAAATCTTTCTTTTATCTTCACACACCTCATTCTAACTTACTTCGATTCTCACCCATGTATAGAATTTGTTTTCTCAAGATTCCTTTGATATTCTCCATTGTAAAGTTGCTGATATAAAGAGAGCATTGCTGTAGAATTTCTTACTGTTATACTAACTGCTAGTAGGCAAATCAGTATATAAACTTTTTTCTCCAATCACAAGAAGTTTTTTTCAGTGTATGTACTGATTTGCATATCTCTCTCCAATTGATAGTGGGAATTGTTTTGATTTTTATTCTATAGATTAATTAATACTATATCCAATGTATTTTTGTACTATTGATTTTCCCCTGCCATTGGCTTCGGCTGTTGGATGGTGTATGAATAAAATAAAATAAAATAAAAAAATAAAATTCATGCTGAATGATGTGCAATCCATATGTATGGGATCATCAAGTTGATTTCCAAAACAAAATTCAAAATTTTCCACGTAAAAATAAGTGGTGATGCCGCTATGATTATTGTCCCGTCTTGTCTTGTCTTTTTCGATGGAGTTTTTCTCTCAAAGAAATCTAAACAGGATGAGACAAGGGGATGCGTCTTGCACCTGTGATAAGTCCGGTATTGCTCGCATATGTGTGTGTCAAGTATGAACAGGTCTTTTTGCTGTGGGCATGCCAAGACTGGACCCAATCTCCTGTCAACTTATGTAGTGTATATAAATCAATTCCAGTTCACCACTAAAATATTGCGCACTGTAACTGAATCAATCTTGTATCCAAATTGTACTATATTTGTATGAATCCATCCACGCGACGCGCGGCTGTTCATATAGTGAAAAAACAGGTATAGGATTCACTAAACTGTCGTTTCCCGAATTATCTGGAACTTGTTGGCGTTCGCGATTGTTCGGTTAGAAAATCCAAAGTCGACCTTGCGTACCAGGAAATACAGGAAGTGGCGTAGTGGATTTTTAACAATGAAATGAGTACACAGTTGAAGTTTCGACGATTATAGATCTCCCTGTTTTTGAAATATATGGAAAAATAATCAAAATTTTTGTAGTAAGTTGGTGGTGTGGACCAAAAGACTTCCTACCATACTTTTGATATATTTTATGAATACTTAAATTTATTTCAGAATGTGGGAGATTAACATACCTAGCAAAGATCTGATAGAATAGAAAGTTCTGTGAATGTTGATACTAGTTACTCCACTAATACTATTCTGCATCAATACGAGATAAATCACTTGAGGACATATCCAATATTGAACCTGAGCTAAATTTTCCCTTTCTCTCCTTTCATCATCGGATCAGAGACTTCACATATAAGATATGGAGTGCCACAAGAATCAGTTTTTGGACCTCTTCTATTCCTACTTTACGTAAATGATATTGTTTATCTTGATATAAACGGTAAAACCTCAATGTTTGCTGATGACAGAGAGAATAATTCCAGGTTACACTCAAACGTAATGGGAGGTATCTGAGTGATTAGGGATTTGTGTGAATCGAACCTCTTTTCCCTCAATTATAAGAAAACAAATGCCTTGTCTTTCAATTGCAATATCCCCAATTGAGACATGTAAATAAAACAAAAAGACGGTTTTTAGGTTTACACATCGATAACAAGTTAATCTTCAATGATCATGTAATAAGTATGCGTCTGGATGCTATGCTGTCAGAAATATTGCCACTGAGTTAGAGTATACATCCGTCAGAACAGCATATTCTGGCTCTACTTGAATCCCATCTACGATATGGAATGACTTTTTATTCCAGAGGAGTCTTGTTTTACAAAAAATAGCCATGAGATGTATGTGTGAGGCGCAAAGCCATGGAATCATTTAGGAAATGTGGCATTCTAACTATAATTTGTTCATACATTCTAGAAACAGCTTGTTTGATTCATGAAAACGTACATTTACGTACTTACTTGTATCATCGCAATATAAGACAAGGCTAACTGGCAAAGTTAAGTTGATAGGACCCCGCACTACTCGATAATATATACTGGGGCGAAAAATTATAATCATCTACCTAATGAAATTGAAAATATTACAAGCAATAAATCTTACCGAGCAAAAGTTCAGGTAATACTTACAGAAACGCCAGTTCATAATTTGAAAGAATATTTTTTTAATATTTTTTTTTTATATATACTTTTTGAGTGAATATATACAAGTTTGGTATTACTCATTTTTTTTTTTTTAGTTGGGAATCTTTTTATTTTTACTCAATTCCCAAGGAACCATTATAGGTTATGCCGATGACACCGCCATTTTCTATGAAGCGGAAACTTGGTCGGAGTTGAAGAACAAAGTTGAAAATGATTTCATGATTCTAAAAAACTGGTTCGACAGCAAACTACTGACAATCAACATGGACAAAACCAACTTCCTACCTTTCAGTTGCATGCAGCTGAACCCGAATCGCTCGCTGTTTTACCTACCACAAATAATTGTGGCTAATTCTAGGACTATTACTCGAAAAAGATGTGCCCCCATTATTTATTTTTGACGTTATTTTTGGTTGTTAAAATCAATTAGTATATATTATCTTCTACTCATATATTTTCTAATCACCCGAACGGTTTCTGCTGGAATTGTTGCACAGTCTATCTTTATGAGATCATCCTAAACCAATAAACTTTTTTTTAGAACTCACCATTGTTTCTCTGAAAATTTGCCGGCTTTCGAGTGCCGGACTGTTTCAGTGATTGAGGACGAGATTCGGCACCTCCTACATTGTTGCAGACATATTCAAACTTTTTGGCTCAGTGCCAAAGAGTTAATGGACCATTTTCTTAATACCTTGATACGTCTTATGGTCATCAACCGAAATTTCTACAACGCGTGATTATATTTCCCGAGCACGAAAAATATTTTCAGGGAGAAATATATTATGTTTTGTGGGATTGTTCTACAATGACAATGCCCACGTGCATAGACGAGGTGTTTCAAGGAACAATTTATACTGAGAACCAATGCAACAACAGGCGTGCCATACGCCATATGGAACACATTCGATCATTTTCATGATGCATTCGATAGATGAAAATTTCGAAGGAATTTTTGAAATGCTATTACTTCGATGATAATTAAAGTTCATGCGACCGTTAGTTGCCGTACATATAACTAGCTGTATTTGTATGAAAGTAATTACTATTATACTGTATTTGGAGATGTCTATTGCAAAGTTTTGCCAAATATTTTCTAAACTCAACAATTTCCATTTACAATTCAGAAGAAATGTTTTCGTTTAGTGGAGCAAGCAAAAAAAACTACAGTAGCTCCAGTTTCAGCCCATTTTGATCCTGAAAAAATTCAAAAACTATTTCAGATGTGAAAATTTCAAACCATTTTCTCTTCATAAAATATAACTTCTTCGGTATATTGATGACCTATAGCTCTCGCGTCTAGGTTTCTCAATCCCCCAATCAAAATATTCCCAGATGGAAAATAAAAGTGCTGCAATTATTTTTGGATTAAAAAATATTCAAACTATAGGCACATATTTTCCAATTAGGAAATCAAATATTTTGAATCTTCAAATAATACCGCAGATTTTCCGTCTAGGTTACGATAAACAAGATGACGAGAATCTTTCAAAAGTCTCATATGTATATGTGGCTAAGGATGATAACTACACTGTTACCTGAGGGATCGATTTTCTCCCCTTTTCTTGCTATGCGGTTGATAATTCCTCCACGTTTATACCTGATCTTCTAGTCATATTCTATCTAGGAAGTAAGGGACATGGGGTGGCTTCAAGTTGGTTTATTTTCTCTCTTCTATCTCATATGCCCCCACATGTAGTTTCCTGGAGTTCTGCAGCATTATTCAGTCAGATAAGATGTGGATTGAGATTTCGTCCTCCCTCTGGCAGAATCTGCACTCTGCTTCCTCTAGTAGTGTCAGTTTTTTCAGAAGTCTTTTCAGTCGGCAGTAGCCTGTTAGGATCCCAGTTAGTATCGAAGTTTGTTTTTGCTGAAAGTGATGTATTATGTAGATATCTTCTGGTTGGTAATTCCCAGCAGTATTTTCACTTGTCATTCATCCCTTGCAGATCATCCAAATATTTAGATTTTTGTGATCCACTTCATCTAATATTGTATTATTGCTAATCCCGGTTGATCATGGGGCGTAGAACCATCAAAATTTTCAGTCATACTCAAATATGGTGAATAAATTAAAATTTTATTCGGGCATAAACGGTCAATAACAACTAATAAACGGTCAATAACAACTAATCTCAGATACGATAACCTGGATACTTGCTGCTATGACATGATGGCACTCACTGAGATATGGCTGGGATCTAGTGTTATGGATGAAGAACATATTCAAGTCCTGAACCTTTCTCGAGACGTTATGTTGGCAGAAAATTCTCAGCTCAGCGCAATTAATCTTAATTTAAATTATAGCGTATTTAAAGATTCACATCACATTGCCGTTAAAATATTATATTATCACCAGCTCATATACGTATTTGTTATCTATATTCCTCCAAATAATTCAACTGAATATTTAATTTAGTATTTGAAGCCTTTCCTTAACTGGGATATTTGTTTCACTCGGAAGTTCTGATTATTGGAGATTCCAACATTTCCAGTTACTTGGATTATAAACAAAAACATACATACACTCCCACTACATTTTCTCTTCATAATGTATGCTCCTTCTTCGACTTTGAACAATCAAATGATGTTAAATGTGAACAACAGGATTATTGACCTTGTTCTATCAAATTGTCCCTGTGTTGTATAAAAAGCACATGACATTTCAATTAATGAAGACTCTTGTCATCCACCCATCGATATCTTCTGCAATTTGACGGATAATCTGAATAAAAATAAAAATAAAGCTTTCCATACCTCACAATTTTCAGGAAAGCTAACTTTTCAAATCTTTATAAGGACTTCCTTGAATGCGACTGGTCTTTGGATCAATATTCAGAGACAAATACTACTTATGGCGCCTTTTATGACAAAGTGAACTCTATTGTGGATCTAAATGCCCCAAAAGAAGATCAGAATGTTATCCACCTCGGTACAACTCAGCCCTTATCAGACACATATATGTCTCAAACATAGATTTTGGAAAAGGTTCAGAAATTATGGTGAGGAAGATCTCGATCAATTCAAAAGATTGAGGAGAAATGTTAACTCCAACATTATACAACTCCATCGTGATCATATTCTCTATGTAGAAGAAAGTATCCCCTCTAATCCCTCGGCATTATGGAATTACATGAACTCCAAAGAAAGGAGTGCAACCTCACCATCTAGCTTCAACTTTAACCGAGAAACCCTAACTGAATCGCAAGACATCTCTTATGCATTTGGTCATTTTTTTCAGCAGTTTTACGTAACTCCCTAAGATATCACTTTCCCAGAATCATTAAATAATAATTCTTCCTTGGTCATAATTGACCTGACAATATCTTGTTTTGCGAGATTGAGCAGCTGCTTTCATGAACCCCCTTCGTACATTATTCAATTCATGTTTTTCAACTAATACATTTCCTACACTATGGAAAGAATCCACCAGTCTACAAGAAGGGGGCTGAATCAGACATTCGCAACTAAAACCCTAAATTATAGTTGAGGTTTCATTCGATTCCGAAACTTTTTGAAAACATTCAAGTTGCGCTCAAAAAAATTGCAAAAGATATAAACAATTTAGTCAAAAAGGGGTTTTGATTTCGCAAATATCTCGAAAACTATTGCAGTTATCGCAAATTAAAAATCGATCCTTAAAGAGCGGGAAATTTTCTGAAAAAAGTCATGACTCCCAGAACTCTACCACCATTATTTTTAATTTTAATTTAGGGGTGAAAATAGTCCTCAAAACAGGAACTGCGGCGCCTGCAAATCAGCTGGCACTTGAGAAGGGTAATTGAAAACTATTTGAAGAACAGAACCCTAAGCTCTGGTATGTTAGACATGGGCCTCACACATGGAGTGCCACAAGGCTCGGTACTTGGTCCTACACTGTGGAAGATCTTATATAATGGCGTGCTACTCCTTGAGTTACCAACGAACTGTTGCTTATGCAGACGACCTTGCCCTCACGGTCGTAGCAAAAAGCCAGGAAGTGCTGATAAGAACGGCCAACCAGAGTTGAGAGAAGAGTGCGGGACGGATTACGAATAGCCCCTCACAAGACTGAAGCCATCGTAGTTAGGGGTCCTAGAAAAAGGGAAGGCGTTTATTTTAGGATGGCCGGCGCATCTATTCAGCCAATAAAATATATGAAAAATATTGGATTATAGATCGATGACAAACAAATTCACGAGCGTGTCAGGAAGACCTGTGAGAGAGCCGACAGACAAGTTGAATCCCTCACAAGAATTCTCCCAACAACTAGGGGACCAAGCATATATAAGAGAAGAGTTATGTACGGCATTGTACAGTCTGTCCTACTGTACGCCGCCCCAGTTTGGGGACAGTTTATGAGGGTAAAGAAGTAGAGGGCAAGGATGATATCTACGCAACGGAAGATATTATTGAGAGTAGCCATGGCATATAGAACGACATCCGTGGAAGCCCTTTGTGTGATCACCGCGAAACCGCTTGTAGACCTCATGATCGGGGAGAGAACCCGGATACACAACAGTCCGGAAGCAAATCAAAGAACCAAGAAGGAGGAAAGAAAAAGAACCATTGACCTATGGCAAACTAGATGGAATTAAAACACCACTAACGCACAATGAACCAAGCGGCTCATTCCAGACATTAAGCCATTAATACATGGCTACTGACTACTATGTAAGCCAGGCATGAAGCGGGCACGGTTCGTTCAGGTCCTTCACGTATAAAATCCACGAACGACAGGTGTATCTATTACGTCGAACGTGATCACCCCCTACTCACAATTTTCGTTCGCAGATGGCACTCAGAGAGAAGAAACCTTGAACTCGCCACTAAAGAGAAACCCTCCCCAGAAAACATCATAGGACTCATGCTAGGCAGCCCAGAGAGATGGGAAAACGGTTACAGCTCCCTACGCCAGGTAATGAAAGGTAAGGAGAGGGAGGAAAGAGATCATCAAAGACTGCCTGAACCAGCAAATTGAAACGTAAGACACAGTGCAGGAAAGTTGCAGCCCATATCTGAAGTGATGTCCGGAAGATAGATCCGGATAAGTGTGTGGCATAGTATTCAGTGAATACAATGCTTCAGGAAGGCTGTGAAATGTTTTTTAAGTGATAGACCATACTATAATATACAAGAATTTTATAA
Source organism: Gonioctena quinquepunctata (assembly GCA_018342105.1). Classification (NCBI taxonomy): domain Eukaryota; kingdom Metazoa; phylum Arthropoda; class Insecta; order Coleoptera; family Chrysomelidae; genus Gonioctena; species Gonioctena quinquepunctata. The sequence goes on along the minus strand of JAFIRS010007099.1, from coordinate 10,814 downwards.
TTACAATTTTTTTAAAACCAATCAATACTGTGATTTTAAATTTTTTTTGGGGTATATTTCAATGTGACTTATATATTTTATTTATTTTTATATTCATATGAATTTACTTTATGGGTTAGGACAAACTTGTTTATTTGACCAGTATTTTGTACGACTTATATGTTTTTATATATACAAACTGAATATTAAGTGAAAATTGAGTATTTTAAATGCATCTTGTTTTTACATATAAACTACGTTATATATTAAGTGAAACTTTGTCCACAAGATTACTCTTATGACAATAAAGTATATTATCTCTCTCTCTCTTCCTCTATACGGATCCCCGGAGTCTCACACTACCAGGGAAAGGCAAAACCAATACCTGCTGTAGTTCTATGAAGAATTTTCCACCCGTGATTACGGTGCGTTCGGCACGATTTTCTCATGTTTACAAAAAAAATGTTTAACTCATTAAATATAATTATTAAGGAACGAAACAATTTCGGTATCATTTAGATACAAGAATGAACAATGATCTGTCAAAAAAAAAACGAAATTTTTCAATTAATTATGCTTTCAACAGATTTTAACTGTGTAATTTTCAAATTAAAAACCTGAGATTTTTCCTACTTAGGGAATCCATTTTTCAAAAGCTTCAAAAGAGATCCCCGTTCATGAAATTTGTAAATTCAATTTTGTGTACAGCCTTGATAACAAGAGTCTCAGAAAAGTCAATGAGATCAAAAATCTTGGGGTCATCTATGGTAAAAAAAATGTCGTTCGCACCCCATGTAGAAATGGTTATTGCAAAAAGTAATAGCATGTTAGGATTTGTTTCGAGAACCTGCAAGAATTTTTTGTCGCAACTTGCTCTAAAACCTTTATACTATGCCTATGTTTATAGTAAGGTGACATATTAATCTGTTATATGGTGCCCCCAATATGTTTTTGAGATTTCTTGATCACAAGGCTACAAGTACTTGGAATAACATGGCAAGCATAGATTATCTCAGACAGAAATTCTAGTTTCAAACACTGGAAAAACGTAGAGAGCACTCTGACGATATATCTTTATATATATAATTCTACTGTACGTGTATGGCACTGAACTCCTCCTAAACAGCTGGACCAATTTGAATGATTTTTTTTTGTATGCGTTTGGGTGGCGCCCTGGATGGTTTAGATAACAAATCATCCCCCTAAATGTCAAGGGTGGTCCACCCCTTGATTTTATTTTTTATTTTTCAGAAAAAAAAATTGTTTTCATTTTTTATGATACAGCATTTGAAATTCAAAAATACATACAACCCTAAATTTTCACCCTTTTACGATCAACCCCTATTTTTTTGGCAAGATTTTTAGTTTGTCATGACTTCGAATAAAAAAATTCATATTACTCTTAATTTTCACCCTTCACGAATCAACCCCTATTTTTTATTTTTTTCTAATTTTATAGAAAAAACGGGATAACAGGAAAACGGGATAACGGAAAAACGGGATAACGGGATGACAGGATAAGGGGATAAGGGGATAACGGGATAACGAAAAAATGGGATTACATGGAAACGGGATAACGGGATAACTGGATAACGGGATAACGAAAAACCGGGAAAACGGGATACAGGAAAGGGATAACGGGAAAACGGAATAACGGGATATATAAAAAACGGGTTAACAAAAAACGGGATAACGGGAATAACGGGATAACGAAGAAACGAGATGACAGAAATGAACGAGGAAGAAATGTTAATAATATAAATATGGACTTAGCAACAATTCTCGAATGGGGATCTAATAACTTGGTAGAATTCAATGCAAACAAAACACAAGCATGTCTTTTCTCTAGAAAAGCCGATCTCACTGTGCCTAACATAACTTTGTCAGGAGTAACCATACCACTGAAGCCATCCATATCGATGCTTGGTATTACTATCAGCAATAACCTTTCCTGGGAAAATCACGTGAGGTCCATTGCCAAAAGTGCATCCCAAAAACTCGGTTTTCTGTTTCGTGCCAAGAGCTATTTCACCCCAGTCAGCTGCTTATGATCTATAAGGCACAGATCCGACCTGTCCTGGAATACTGTTCCCATATTTGGAGTGCGGCACCTAAACATATCCTGAGGCTATTGGATTCTGTCCAAAAAAGGGCAATTCGTCTCGTCGGTGATGCCTCGCTTACAAACTCGCTCACTTGTCTGGAACACCGTAGAAAAGTTGGCGATTTGTCTCTATTTTATAGATATTTTCATGGGCGATGCTCTTCTGAAATATCAACAATCGTTCCTGCTTTGGCAGTCTCTTCGAGATTAACCCGTCAAGTTCAGTCATCACACCCCTTCGTGGTCACTTTGGAGACCTGCAGAACATCACTTTCCAAAGACTCGTTCATCCAACGAACAGCGAGGCTTTGGAACTCATTGCCTAGGGAGGTGTTCCCCGAGGCATACAACCTTCAGAAATTTAAGAAGAACACCAACTCCTACCTTCTTTCCCGAGGTTCCCACGATGTTCTCTGAACATTACAGGATATCCCTTTTCGTGGGAACCAGAACATTAAAAAAAAAACGGGATAACGGGATGACAGGATAAGGGAATAACGGGATAAAGAAAAAAAAGGGGTAACAGGAAAATGGGATAACGGGAAAACGAGATAACGGGACAACAGGAAGCAGAAGGAGTCAAAAGCATAATCTAGATGGAACAACATAAAGGAAAACATAGAAAAAAATAAATTCTACGCGGACGAGAGTTTTCGGGAAAAACATTTTAGGGAACATAGAAATTTGGACAGGACAACGTCTGTCGGGTCCGCTAGTTTTTGTATAAATTATTAAATGATAACATTATTCACCCACCATATTGTCATGTTCCTAGTCGACCTTCAAGAAACAATCCTCTCTTTGAGATATCTTTTCACATGATCACATTTTACAGTGTGTTCATAAAGTGTGGAAACGCTCTATTATCTTACGAGTTACTCATTTTCGAAGGTAAAGCTCGAACAGGTCGATTTTGTATTTTAGTTTTCCACCTTTTTTCCAAAAAATGATTTTTTCCCCTACCTTACAAGTTATGACGTCATCTTTTTTTAAATGGTATATTTTTAACCAGTTCAACCTTACCACATACGTCATATGTAACACTTGAAGTTACAGTATACTGAGTATGAAGGAAACCAATGTTCTTATTTCTCAACATTTATTTAATTATTTATTTTGCAATGAAAATATCATAAGTAAGTAGTAAAAATAAACAAATAACAAATTTACAACAAATGCTCGAACTGAGCTCCCTGGGTTAGTTGACAATATCCAAGACGACTGATGAATTCTTGGGATACGTTTGACAACATCTCTGGTGTAATTCGTTAAATTTCAGTTCGAATTCTCTCTTTAAGGTCTTCCAAATTTGTAGGTCGATTTATGTACACTTTACTTTTTAAGTAACATCAGAGAGAAAAGTCCATGGTGGTTAAATCTGGGGACCTAGCAGGCCATTCATTCTGGCCGAGTCGTCCAATCCAGCGATTGGGAAAGGTTTCATTGAGAAAATATGTAACCACTCGAGCATAATGTGGACCTGATCCTTCTTGATGGAACCAAATAGTAGAAACTTTTCGACCAGGTTGATTAATGTCTGGAAATGTTACAGTTAAATATGGAACTACATAAGTTTGTAACATTTCCAAATAATTTTCCCCGCCAGTACCTCAAAAAAAATATGGTCCTACAATGGTATTCCTAAGAATCCCAGTCCACACATTACTTTTTGGGGATATTGGGTATAAGCTTTTATCGTCCAATTGGGATTTTCTGTTGGCCAATAACGACAATTTTGCGTATTCACGGTACCGTTTATACAAAAAGTTGATTCGTCGGAAAATGAGACATTAAATTCAAAGCCATTATTTGATTACACACTTCTTGCATAATTTCACAAAACTCCATGCGTCTATCGAAGTCGTCTTCATTAAGTTCATGTATGAGTTTGGCAATATACTCGTACTAACTAATTCTCGGGTTTTCATTACAAAATAAATAATGAATTTTTTTAAAGAAATATGAACACTGGTTTCCTTAATACTCAGACTGTAACTTGAAGTGTTACATATGACGTATGTGGTATGGTTGAAAAATATAGGCTTGCAAATTTTGATACAAAAATATTCCCTTTCAATTTAAAAAAAAAATATCGATGACATCATATCTTGTGAGGTGGTGGGGTAAAAAATCTTTTGTTTTTAAAAGAAGGTGGAAAACTAAAATACAAAATCGACCTGTCCGAGCTTTACCTCCGAAAATGATTAACTCGTAAGATAATGGAGCGTTTCCACACTTTATGAACGCACTGTATAATACTAAGCATTTAGATATAGATATTTTCAATATTTCAATTAGTTCCTTAAATAAACTCAAACAAACCATTTAATTAGGATTAAATTGCATATTTTTTGTCATTATCTTTTAAGATAAAACCCATACTGAGCTATCTCGCAATATATATCACACCTTTATACATTGTTGTGGATGTCGATTCAGGCATGTGGCTGTTGATATGGTCCTTAAAGAAATAAATAAATAAATATCCTTCCACCGGCTATTGTCTGGCCAACAGAGATTTCTGCCTCGTCGAGAAGTGGTTTCAGGAAATGAATTAGTGTATTGAAGCTAAAGGAGAAAACACAATAACAATATTTCATTCAAATATTCAAAATTTGAAGAAAAGTTCATGATAGACTGCTGGGAGCGAAATAACAGTCTGCAGTGCACATCGTGCAGCATCGTGTAAATTCTACTGCGGTGCTTCATCAACTCAACACATTATTGCAATTACAACCACCTGTAACCTACTTTCTTTGTTGTTGTGTTAGAAATAAAACAGTCTCATAGACGGCGCCACTTTGGCCCCAGAAACAATAACAATATATAATATTTACGACTCATCCATTTATTACTACATGAATTTTATGGCCGTGGTACACCTTTGGAAATCCGGTAGTGCTCCTTCATTTCGTCACAGTTTCCAATTGTCCTTCATTATTTATATCTCGGACATGTGTGTCAACCTCATTTATACAGGGTGGTTCACGAAGTAATTTAGTCAAGAACTCATGCATTTTGAAATGTCATAGGAAGGAAATTTTCCATATTCTAGGTCATCACTCACGGTTCTTTCTGGAATATACTATTATTGACACCCAAGAATTAGAAAAAAAAAAGAACAGAAAACCCAAATACCATATACCTAGTAACGTTTCAACTCATCTTCAAAGCAATCGAAAAAAGGAACGTCACATTGTTAAGATGATAAAATGATGTTCTTGTGTGAACAACTTTTCTCGATTATGTCCTGCTAAAAAATTGTAATGAACCAAATATTAGCCTATTCTTGATAAATGCCAGAAAAATAAATGGATGAATTAAATTTATAACATCAGATAGAAACTGATTACGATTTCATAGTACTTACTAGCTTATGCTCGTGGCTTTGCCCGCGTGAATTGCAGGAAGATCATATTTTTTATACGCTTTTTTGGTTCGATGCAAAATACAGTTTTGGTAAATATGCTAACATTTCCCGTTCTCTTACGTGAGTTAATTGAAAATATTCCATAGTAGTGCGGATAGAATTAAAAAAAAAATCCTTAATTTTATTCATATAGCCGATGAATAGATTAAAAGGGCCAAATCTCGATTTTCAAATTACCTTAGATTTTTCTGGTGAATAATCTGACGAAAATATGACATAAAATTCCCTTCGCTAAATTCAGCGCCAACCTATTCCAGGGTAAAATTACGTCAATTTTGCCAACCATAATTTAGGTTAAGATAATGTAAACTTCATGTATTGTCTCACAACTATCTTTAGGTTCAAATTGAAACAAGGAAGAAAACAAAATACTGCATGATGAAAAAATTTAACAGTTTCAAATTTGAAAATCATTCTTATATTTTGGAAAAAAAATATTATTACGCCCCTGAAATGATACTAGTCTCTTGTAAAATTTAATTTTTCTATTACCGACCCTCTTCGAGATATAACCTGTTTTATAATAGGGGTAGATTTTTCCGCCTGAGGTGCAAAGTCCAGACATAAAAACTATTTTCAATCACAAAAGAGTGGTTTCGGATCCCATATAAAAAGTAAGGTCCCCATTATCTTAACTAGTACAACTTCTGAAGGTTGGTCAAACAACTAAGAAAGCGGTTAAAAACAATTTTACAATTTTACAAATTTGAAAAAAAATTAATGAAAGTGATTTATCTAGACGTTTTGAAAAAAAAACAGATTCAGAGAAAAATAATATGAAAATCATCAGGGATAGTTTTAACCCCTCAAAATTCGAATTTTGTTAAACCCTCTTTTGGTACGCCGTACCCCTGGTACGTAAACTTTATGCAAAATTAAATTAACCTATTAGCGAAATGACGCATTTTGCCGATTTTTTCAAATCAATAGTTTCGTAGATAAAAATTGACATATGTATGTTTTCCTTCGTTTAAATGCCTGTTTGCATGAACCTGTCAATTTGAATCATATTTTTTATATACTTTAAACTAAATAACCCTAATCGTGTGAATTTCATGAATTTACTATGTTGGTTTTTGAAACCAAATATTAAAATTGATAGTCTATAAAAATATTATTTCTTGAAGAAATAAATATGATCTTGCGGCGCAAAACAATTGGTCCGTGGCTATTGACAAGTTGGTTTTCCATCTGCTTTACGAAAATTCGGTGTCCAGATCAAAGTAAGTCGTACTCTACGCTTCGTGACGATTCCACGAATATCTATAAATAGTAATTATGAACCCTTCCCGCAGAAGCTTTAATTAGCTTATAAGGTATCATTGAGCGTCCAGTTAGGTATTATTATTATTTAGTTATTAACCGCGCAGAACAATTTGTTTTCGTAAAGGGACTTACCTCAAGAAATAAGATTGGATAATATTATCTATAGAATATCCATTTTCAATATTTATATTTCAAAAACCAGACATAGGAAATTAATTAAACTTACAAGAGTGTAGGGTAATGTACTTTAAAGTATAACTGAAAAATATGATTCAAATTAACAGGTCCATTCAAAAATAATTAACAAGCATATATATTAGGTGCAAAACCTATTTCAACTAATATTTTTAAATAGCCCAGTATAAAATGTGATTGTTTGTTTTTGTAGCTAATCATAAAAGCAATTACTATTAGTCTTTCTCAAGTAGTTTTGACTTCAAAGCGGATTTATATTCTCAAAATGGCTGTTTTAAGTGACTAATGTTAAAAACATGAAGTATAAAAAACAAATATTCAAAAAAAATGTTTTGGAAAAAGTTAAAACTTTTGAAGAAAATATCCTTGTCATAAGAAAATACTCCGAATGAAAGTATTTTTAATGAATAATGCTCACTCCCACTGATGGGACCAATGATAAAGATTGGCGATATATACTAAATTGTCGCTATTTTTGATCCACCTTGTATAATAGGCGGCTTCTTTTGTCTTGACTACCGATTGACTGACATATCATTTGACTTGTTTTAAACCAGCAATGCTATTATTTTGTTACTAATTATTTGAAAAGTAATACTTTTGGATAAGTAAAACAGCCATTTTTATGATTTTCTGAAATTCATATCTCCGAAACTAGACAGAAACTGATTCAAACTTGTACGTGTAACTTCTAGTGACTTGTACTACAATATCCCAAATTTTTTTCAAAATTGGTTGAGAGCCATTTTCCCATGTATTTGGTGCGGGGTTCTTTCCAGCATCGAACCCAAAAATGGATATAAAAGTGGGGATATTCTGAGAAACTACGTGGGCATAAGCAGGCCTAAGCCAGAGGAAGCAACACGAAGAAAGACATAGGTGATTAGGAAAAATACAAAAGTTAAAATTACCCCCTGAATTATCGAATATTTTGTATCTATGAAATTGTCAGTTTATAGAAACCGGCAAAATACGTCATTTTTATTTTTTTGTTGAAAATAATTTTTTGTCAATTCTGAATTTCTCAACACAGGCGATGAAATCTACCCCTATTATAAAACAGGTTATATGGAAGATTATCAAGGTTAATTAAATTTTGCACGAGGGTTAAATTACAAGGGTAGGACCAAGAAGGAATTCTACCTTAATATTTCAATAATTGTTTGCTTTGTTAGTATTTTTTTTCAAAAGCTGCAAGATACTTCAACTCAATTTTATTTTTTCCTGAGATTGCATTATTTTAATATCTGAATTTTGCACCCGAGTCTTTCAAAACCACTTACTATACAACAGGTTATATATAATATTGTATCGACAATATGAAAATGAAATTTTACAAGACTGTAACATACTAGGGGAAGGTGTGTAATAAGAAAGGAACCTCCAAAATTCAAATCCCAATAGGTTTAAATTACCTTCGAAATATTTGGATAATTTTTATGTTTGAAACATTTTATTTTTCATTATGTAGTATTTTTTATTTCCTATAGTTTCAATATGCAATCATGCAAAAAAATAGTGGGGCAATACATAAAGTATACATTATGCCAACAAAAACTAGGGTTGGCAAAATTGACCTTCGAATAAGTTAGCGCTGAATTTAGAGATGGTGAATTTTATGTCTTATTTTCGTCAAATTCACCAATGATCCTAGAGCGAGGACTGCCTTGTTACAACGTATTGCACACCAGAGAGGAAACGCTCCATCTGTCCTAGGTTCTATTCCTACCTCAAAAAGTTTGGATGACATTTTTATCTGACCTCCAAGATTGAGAATTGTGAGCATTTCTTTAATCAGTTCTACAGTCCCACTTCTTACTTGCTCAACATCACCGCAAGTAAAAGAAGTGACCTCTGACGAAATAGAAGACACATCTCCTAGAAGATAAACTTTAAACAAACATTATTTGTCTTCCTCTTCCCAAAAAATAACACGTTCTCTCATATCTCAATCCAACTCGTTATCAAGTAGCTACAACACCATTAGATCACTTGGACTCAATGGGATGAAGAACATTGGCAACACCTGCTTCATGAATAGCGTAATACAATGTTTATCGAATACCAGATGGTTACTCGAGTATCTGAAAAAAGACGAGCGTATGAGGGATATCAGCACAAGCATATCAAGTATGAAGAGTGATCTGATAAAAGCATTTGCGGATGTGATAGAAGAACTTTTGTCGGAAGATTTATCTGATAGGGAGGTGAATACTGTTTCTTTGAAAAGCCAGATACAAATATATGCACCTCGCTTCATGGGGTTCGCTCAACCGGACGCCCAAGAATTTCTCAGATATTTATTGGAAGGTCTTCATGAAGATATAAACATAGTGATAGAAAAGCCCAAACTTGACAGAAATAGATGAAAAATTGAGCGAACATGAAAAGGCACAGGAGTCTTGGTCAAGATATCAAAGAATGGAAGTAGGAGATTTAAGCCGGTTCTGGCTCTCCCCACCACTATGACGTCACGTGTGACCTTGAATGGTTGCAGGTGTGCAAGTGTGTGTGTTTGACCTTGAGATTTGACTTTGAGATTTGTCATTGAGTTTTGACATGGGGTTTCGTCGACTTTGAGATTCGACTTCAGTTTTGACCTTGAGTTTGACCTTGAGATTCATAACATTAAGTTTTGACTTTGAGATTTGACCTTGAGTTTTGATGTTGGGATTGTTTCGGCAACCTTAAGATTTGATCTCGATGTTTGTTTGACCTTGACTAAAGTTGTGGTGTAGGCATACATATTCTGTGTAGTCATGACCTTCATGAATCCTTGTACTCTCCAAGCGAGGAGGGCATTCATCCTGTGAGAGAGGTAGGAGTGAACTGCGAGTATTGATGAATGTGCTGATGTTCAAGCGCGCACTGACCTTCACACTCCCATCTACTGGAATGGGTGGGATGTCTCTTATAAAATGTGTGGAGTCGTTGATGGGAAATCAGATGTTAGATAATATCATCAGAGTGAATACAGAGTACGAGAAGTTTCTCAATTGAGTGAGTGTATTTTTTTTAAGGTGAAATAATCTATATTTTTTCATACAGTCTTACTATGTCTTTTCTTCCAAAAGTTGTAGATTTGAAGAGAATCAATTCTTCAATAATTGAAAAGAGGGTGGGAGCTTTTGAACAAAGACCAATATCATCATTACCCATCGGTAAAGCTTTCAACATACTTGGTATGATGATTTGTATAACCCGATATGGGAGATCTATTCTAATGACATTACGTGATGATAATGATACTTTATTCAAATCATGGTTGTCAAAAAGTATTTCGGATGAATTCAATGCGGACGATGTCAGTTGCATAAATGCTTCAGATTTCAAATATACAATAACATATTTGGGTCAGAGTCCACAAGTAGCAGGGAGTTTGAGAACTCGACCTCTAGTAGAATTCAACTACATTAAATGATAATATTGTTTATATGTTAATAGTTAGGATATAGTGATTTTATGTTGAATATAGATATTTCTCCATTAAAAATAACATTCAGTGTAGAAGTACTATATTTGGAGCATCACATTTTCTCATGTAAGTAAAATTATTTGAATGTCAATGGAATATATTAACAATTCTTTTTTGTTCTCAGTTTTCAATATGTGGATGCATTACTCGAGTCAATGTTGGACGGAAGCCATGGACATCAATACAGCCATCGATAGATTGAACTCCTACTTGAATGCTTTAAGTCAAGATGTCCTCCATGCTACAGTCTATGATTTGAATGTTTGCTTCGATGAAGATGAAATCCAAAGATGTGCACATTTATCCGAGAAGTACGTCAAGGGTACAATACTTGTGAGGAATTCAGCCAGGGGGCCTTAAACTTG